>CM059427.1:97424644-97704083 GCA_030390025.1 Squalus acanthias | reverse complement strand
GGGGGGGGGGGGGGGGGGCAAGAGGGGGTGCCCCTCAGTGACTGGGTTTTGTGAGGGAGGGGGTGTAAATCCACTCTCCCCCTTTGCTCCCACAGGCCGAGCCGCCGCATCATCAGCATCGCCGCCGCCCCTCGCCGGTCCCTGCCCCGCACTCACCGTCTCTGGCTGCGGTCGGCCGATGCGGCTCCCGGTTAGTGGCTGGGTGTGTGAGCTGAGTCGGGTCGGTCAGTGGGTTCCGCCGCCGCTCAGTCTGTGTGAGCCGCTCCGCTGCCGGTCAGTGGGCTCCCCAGCCTCGAGCTCCAGTCAGGGGGGCTCCGCCGCCGGTCAGTGGCGGGGTGTGATGAGCCTCGAGCTCCGGCCAGTGGCTGGGTGTGTGAGCTGAGCCGGGCCGGTCAGTGCTTTCCACCGCCGGTCAGTGTGTGTGTGAGCTGAGCTGAGCCGCTCCGCTCCGCTCCGGCCGGTGGCGGGGTGTGACGAGTCTCGAGCTCCGGCCGGTGGCGGGGTGTGACGAGTCTCGAGCTCCGGCCGGTGGCGGGGTGTGACGAGTCTCGAGCTCCGGCCGGTGGCGGGGTGTGACGAGTCTCGAGCTCCGGCCGGTGGCGGGGTGTGACGAGTCTCGAGCTCCGGGTCGGCACCGCGCGCTCCGGCCGTTGCGGTTTATTGTGTGGCGGCGCCGGCGGAGCCACTTCCGGCCCCCCCCCCCCCGCACTCCGCCACGCCCCCTCCGTCTCTTAAAGCGGCGACACCAGCTGGCACCGGCAGGGCCCACAGCTCAACTCCCTCTTCCCTTCACTGTGTTGTATCCCTTACTCCAGATTTTGATGATAACTGAACCGGACCAGAAGGTCCCAGGTTCGATCCGCAGTCTGTGTTGAATTCGCTGCTCACAGCTGGGGTGTTACAATTGGCAGCAGCACCCCTCATGAAGAGGTGAGGCCATGAAGAGATTTATCCACGAGAAGTAGAATTTTTTTTACTTTGACACATTGGGAGCCAATGTAGATCAGTGACAACACCAGTGATGGAGGGGGTCGTTCGGCCCGATTGCCTGCCTCTCTTCCGCGGCCATGTTCGCGCCCGGGTGGCCCTGGAGATGGAGCACGCGGTGTCCGCCGGCACGCTTGAGTTTTTCCGCGACCGGTGGGCGCCGCGGGGACTGGAGTGCATCGTCAAATTTTGATTTGATTTGTTAAGTTTCATTTAAAGTTTTAATTGATTTACAGTAAATTTGTGTTTGTCCAACCAAAAAGAGCAACACCAGTGATGGGTGACAGGACTTGGGATACGAGCAGTAGTATTTTGGATGAGCTGAAGTTTACAGAGGGTTGAGGCCAGTCAGGAGAACATTGGAATAGTTGAGTCTGGAGGTGACAAAGGCATGGATGAGGGTTTCAGCAGCAGACCGGCTGAAGCAGGGGCTGGCGATGTTATGGAGGTGGAAGTAGGCGGTCTTTGTTGTGGAGCGGATATGAGTTCGGAAGCTGAGCTCGGGGTCGAATAAGATGCAGAGGTTGCGAACAGTCCGGTTCAGCTTGAAACAGTGGCCAAGGATGGTTGGAGTTTGCGGCAGGGTTTGAAGACAATGGCTTCAGAAATTCCAATTTTTAACTGAAGGAAATTGCAGCTCATTCAGGACTGGGTGTCGCACAAGCAGTCTGACAACTTAGAGGCAGTGAAGGGGTCGAGAGGTGGTGGAGAGGTTGAGCATAGTATCATCAGCGTACTTGAGGAAGCTGACCCCATCTCTGCAGATGATGTCAACAAGAGCTAGCATAGATGAGGAGGAGGAGAGGGCATTGGATAGATCATTGGGAGACTCCAGAAGTAATGGTACAGGAGTGGGAAGAGATGCCATTGCTGCAGAAGATCTGGCTACAATTAGATAGGTAAGAGTGGAATCAAGCAAGGGAAGTCTCACCACGAGAGGAGAAAAAGGAGAACCAATCGCCATAATGTAAGACACCAGCAAAGTTGAAAATACCATTCGGTGTTGGAAAATGCCAGCTTGTGATAGGCAGACACAAATGCCAGCTTGTGATAGGTAGTTACAAATGCCAGCTTGTGAGAGGCAGACAGAAATGCCAGCTTGTGATAGGTAGATACAAATGCCAGCTTGTGATAGGCAGACACAAATGCCAGCTTGTGATGAGCAGACACAAATGCCAGCTTGTGATAGGTAGATACAAATGCCAGCTTGTAATAACTAGATGCAGATGCCAGCTTGTGATAGGTCGAGACCAATGCCAGCTTGTGATAGGTAGAGACAGATGCCAACTTTTAGGGTACTTGACGTTGAGAAAAGACAGGCAGAATGGAAAAGGAGTGGGGGGTGGTGGTATCCCTGATAATAAAGGATGACATAAAGAAAGTAGTGAGAAAGGATCTTGGCTCAGAAGATCAGGAAGTAGAATCAGTATGGGTAGAGATAAGAAATAACAAGGGACAGAAAACACTGGTGAGAGTAGTTAAAAGGCCCCCTAACAGTAGCTATAGCATTGTACAGAGTATTAATCAAGAAATAACAGGAGCTTGTAACAAAGCTAATGCAATAATCGTGGGGGAATTTAATCTTCATATAGACTGGCTAAATCAAATTGGCAAAGGTAGTCTGGAGGACGAGTTCATGGAATGTATTTGAGACAGTTTCCGAGAACAATACATCGTGGAACCAACTAGGAAACAGGGTATTTTAGATCTTGTATTGTGTAATGAGACAGGGTTAATTAGTAGTCTCATAGTAAAGGATCCTCTTGGGAAGAGTGATCATAATTTGATAGAATTTCACATTGAGTTTGAGAGTGAAATACTTAAATCTGAAACTAGAGTCTGAAACTTAAATGAAGCCAATTACATAGGTATGAGAGGCAAGTTAGCGCTTGAGTTTTTCCGCGACCGGTGGGCGCCGCGGGGACTGGAGTGCATCGTCACCCCGGGCTACCAAATTTTAATTTAATTTGTTAAGGTTTATTTAAAGTTTTATTGATTTATAGTTCATCTGGTTAAGTACCCAATCAAAAGAGTACACTGAAAAGATGGACCAATATCAGGTGTAGTCTAAACGCAAGTAATGATTGCCACAGGTTTTTTTCACTGCTTAAAGAGGAGGGGCAAGTTAGTGAAGGTAGATTAGGAAATTAGGTTAAAAGGTATGATAGATAAGCAGTGGTAAACAGTTAAAGAAATATTTGAAAATTCTCAACGAATAAAAACTCCACGGGAAAAGTGATCCATCTGTGTCTAACTTAAGAAGTTAAGGATAATATTAGATTAAAAGAAGAGGCTTATAATTTTGAAAAGAATAGTAGTAAACCTGAAGATTGGAAAAGCTTTAGAAACCAGCAAAGGATGACCAAAAATTGATAAAAAGGGAGAGAATAGAATATGAGAGTAAACTAGCAAGAAATATAAAAACAGATTGTAAGAGCTCTACAAGTATGTAAAGAGGAAGAGAGTAGCAAAAGTAAATGTTGGTCCTTAATGGCTGAGACAGGAGAAATTATATTGGAAACGAAGGAAATGGCAGAGACTTTATATTTTGTATCTGTCTTCACAGTAGACACAAAAAGCATACCAAAAATAGTGGGGAACCAAGGGGCTAATGAGAGTGAGGAACTTAAAGTAATTAATATCAGTAGAGAAAAAGTACTTGAGAAACTACTGGGACTAAAAGCCGACAAATCCCCTGGACCTGATGGCCTATATCCTAGGGTTCTAAAAGAGGTGGTTGCAGAGATAGTGAATGCATTGGTTGTGATCTTACAAAATTCCCTAGATTCTAGAATGGTCCCAACGGATTGGAAGGTAGCAAATGTAACCCCGCTATTCAAGAAAGGAGGGAGAGAGAAAACAGGGAACTACAGGCCAGTTAGCCTGACATCAGTTGTCAGGAAAATGCTGGAATCCATTATTAAGGAAGTCGTAACAGGGCACTTAGAAAATCATAATATAATTAGGCAGAGTCAACATGGTTTTATGAAAGGGAAATCATGGTTAACAAATTTATTCAAGTTTTTTCAGGATGTAACTAACAGGGTAGATAAAGGGGAACCAGTAGATGTAGTATATTTGGATTTCCAGAAGGCATTCGATAAGGTGCCACAAAAAGGTTGTTACGCAACATAAGGGCTCATGGGGTTGGGGGTAATATATTAGCATGGATAGAGGATTGGTTAACGGACATAAAACAGAGTGTAGGGATAAACGGGTCATTTTCAGGTTAGCAGGCTGTAACTAGTGGGGTGCCGCAAGGATCAGTGCTTGGGCCTCAGCTATTTACAATCTATATTAATGACTTAAATGAAGGGACTAAGTGCGGTTTCAACAAAGTGCTGCGAGTTGGGTGAGTCGGAGTTAGGTGAGGAGTGGAAGGAGGAGCTCGCTTGCTTCGCCTTTGTTTTTCCTAACTTTTCACCCTGTCGGAAGAGGCCGGTGTCGGGAGCAGCAGGAGAGTACAGTGAGTATTTAAACTTACTTTCACGGGCTTTTTTTCAAAGGCCGGTCAATCTAGCAGACTGGCGGCGGCATTCCAGAGCCACGCCACGATTCAAAAAGTGACGCGGGCAAGAGGAAGCAGCTGATTGGGTGAGTATGGCCAGGTGAGTATTTATACTACTCTACAGTTTGACAGTTAAGGTTAATAGTTTATAAAGTTTAGAAGGTCTTAATTTTTGTGGTTATAGTTTCTAAGGTCTCAGTTGTGTAGCGGGGAGTGCTAGTAAACAAGGGCCGTTGAGTATATCATTTAATTGTAGTGTAATTAGTGGCATTGATTTGATTTAATTTAAATTAATTAAAGGATAAGTCATGGCAGCACAGCTCGGCCCCATGGTATGCTCCTCCTGCACTATGTGGGAAATCAGGGACACTTCCTGTGTCCCTGACGACCATGTGTGCAGGAAGTGTAGCCAGCTGCAGCTACTGGCAGACCGCATTGTGGCGCTGGAGCTACGAATGGATACATACTGGAGCATTCGCGATGCTGAGGACCTCGTGGATAGCACGTTTAATCAGTTGGTCACACCGCAGGTAAAGGCTGCACAGGCAGGAAGGGAATGGGTGACCGACAGGCAGAGTAGTAGGCGCAGGCAGGTAGTTCCGGGGTCCCCTGTGGCCATCCCCCTTTCAAACAGATATACCGCTTTGGATATTGTTGAGGGAGATGGCTTATCGGGGGAAGGCAGCAGCAGCCAACTTCCTGGCACCATGGGTGGTTCTGCTGCATAGGACGGGAGGAAAAAGAGCGGGAGAGCTATAGTGATAGAGGATTCTATTGTAAGGGGAATAGATAGGCGTTTCTGCGGCCGCAAACAAGACTCCAGGATGGTATGTTGCCTCCCTGGTGCAAGGGTCAAGGATGTCTCGGAGCGGCTGCAGGGCATTTTGGAGAGGGAGGGTGAACAGCCAGTTGTCGTGGTGCATATAGGTACCAACGATATAGGTAAAAACTGGGATGAGGTCCTAAAAGCTGAATATAGGGAGTTAGGAGGTAAATTAAAAAATAGGACCTCAAAGGTAGTAATCTCAGGATTGCTACCAGTGCCACGTGCTAGTCAGAGTAGAAATAGAAGGATATTTCAGATGAATACGTGGCTAGAGGAATGGTGCAAGGGGGAGGGATTCAAATTCCTGGGACATTGGAACCGGTTCTGGGGGAGGTGGGACCAGTACAAACTGGACGGTTTGCACCTGGGCAGGACCGGGACTGATGTCCTAGGGGGAGTGTTTGCTAGTGCTGTTGGGGAGGGTTTAAACTAAAATGGCAGGGGGTTGGGAACCTGTGCAGGGAGACAGAGGAAAGGGAAGCAAGGATAGAAGCAAAAGACAGGAAGGAGAAAAGCAAAAGTGGCAGTCAGAGAAATCAAGGGTGTAAATCAAACATGGCCACAGTAAATAATAATTCTAAAAGGTCGAAGAGTGTTAAAAAAACAAGCCTGAAGGCTTTGTGTCTTAATGCGAGGAGCATTTGTAATAAGGTGCATGAATTAGCTGCGCAAATAGATGTAAACGGATATGATATAATTGGGATTACGGAGACGTGGCTCCAAGGTGACCAAGGCTGGGAATTCAACATCCAGGGGTGTTCAATATTCAGGGAGGACAGACAAAAAGGAAGAGGAGATGGGGTAGCATTGCTGGTTAAAGAGGAGATTAACACAATAGTAAGGAAGGATATTAGCTCTGATGATGTGGAATCTGTATGGGTAGAGCTGAGAAATACCAAGGGGCAGAAAACGTTAGTGGGAGTTGTATACAGACCCCCAAACAGTAATGCTGAGGTTGGGGATGGCATTAAATGGGAAATTAGAGACGCGTGCAATAAGGGCACAGCAGTTATCATGGGTGACTTTAATCTACATATAGATTGGGCTAACTAAATTAGTAACAATACTGTGAAGGAGGAATTCCTGGAGTGTATACGGGATGGTTTCCTGGACCAATATGTCGAGGAACCAACTAGAGATCAGGCCATCTTAGTCTGGGTATTATGTAATGAGAAAGGATTAATTAGCAATCTTGTTGTGCGAGGCCCCTTGGGGAGGAGCGATCATAATATGATAGAATTCTTCATTTAAGATGGAGAGTGAAGTAGTTGACTCAGAGACTAGGGTCCTGAATTTTAATAAAGGAAACTACGATGGTATGAGGCGCGAATTGGCTAGGATGGATTGGGGAACATTACTTAAAGGTTTGACGGTGGATAGGCAATGGCAAACATTTAAAGATCGCATGGATGAACTACAGAATTTGTTCATCCCTACGATAGCAAAATACTGCGGATGCTGGAAATCCGAAATAACAACAGAAAACGCTGGAAAAACTCAGCAGGCCAGGCAGCATCCGTGGAGAGAGAAAGAGAGTTAACGTTTCAGGTCGATGACCTTTCATCAGAACTGGAAGGCTCTTCCCAGTTCTGATGAAAGGTCATCGACCTGAAACGTTAACTCTCTTTCTCTCTCCACGGATGCTGCCTGGCCTGCTGAGTTTTTCCAGCGTTTTCTGTTGTTATTTGTTCATCCCTGTTTGGCATAAAAATAAAACAAAGGAGATGACTCAACCGTGGCTAACAAGGGAAATTAGGGATAGCATAAGATCCAAGGAGAGGACATATTGGCCCAGAAATTGATCTCGCTCTGTTCCCGCGGGGGTAAGGAGCAGGCGCGATCTCTCACTCCGCGTTGGCTTTTTCAGATCCAGCTCACACGAACTTGATGTTCTAGACATCAGCTGGGCAGTGCTTGCGTATCCCACCGGCGTAGTGAATTCGTGCGAGCTGTGGGATCACGTGACTCAGTTAGAGCCAATGGCAGCACACCATCTTCCATTCATAAGTTTCACATACGTGATGTGAAAGCTATGAATCTTACACACACCCAAAATAACAGCTAAACCTCAATTAAATTAAAAAAAAAAACCATCACATTAATAAAATAAGTATAGTTAAATAAATTAACCATTTTAAATAAAAAATTAAATTTTTGAAAAAATTTAAAATCTTTTAAAAAGTTATAAAAATAAACTTACCTGTCTTTAAAGTCTCTAAAAAAGATATAACTGTTAAAAAAATTCAAAATAATACTTAATTCACTACTTACCTTGTTAAAAGTGGGTCTTACTCCTCCTTTTTTCATTTCTAAAATCTTCCGTCCTTACCTGCGCGTCCAAAGCACTAAGTGCACAGCGTGCGCGCAGCCTGTAGCGCGCACGCGGTGCACCGAGGAACCGCCCCCTTTTCCAAAGACCAAGTGCCGGTTTTCAGCGCATGCGCAGTGCATGCAGAAAACCGGCAATTGGAGAGAGAATACGCGAGAGTACGCAGTGCGTACTCTCGCGCAGCGGGATCAATTTTTGGCCCATAAATTGGCCAGAAAAAGCAGCAAACCTGAGGATTGGGAGCAGTTTAAGATTCAGCAAAGGACAACAAAGGGATTAATTAAGAGGGGGGAAATAGAGTATGAGAGTAAGCTTGCAGGGAACATAAAAACTGACTGTAAAAGCTTCTATAGATATGTGAAGAGAAAAAGATTGGTGAAGTCAAGCGTAGGTCCCTTGCAGTCAGAATCAGGGGAATTTATAATGGGGAACAAAGAAATGGCAGACCAATTAAATACATACTTTGGTTCTGTCTTCACAAAGGAGGACACAAATAACCTCCCAGAGATGTCTGGGAACATAGGGTCTAATGAGAGGGAAGAACTGAATGAAATCAGTATTTGTAGGGAAATTGACGGGATTGAAGGCCGATAAATCCCCAGGGCCTAATAATCTACATCCTAGGGTACTTAAGGAAGTGGCCCTAGAAATAGTAGATGCATTGCTGGTCATCTTCCAAAATTCTATAGACTCTGGAACAGTTCCCATGGATTGGAGGATACCTAATGTAACCCCACTATTTAAAAAAGGTGGGAGAGAGAAAACGGGGAATTATAGCCTGACATCGGTAGTGGGAAAAATGCTAGAGTCCATTATAAAAGATGTAATAGCAGAGCACTTGGAAAAAAGTGACAGGATCGGACAAAGTCAACATGGATTTACAAAAGGTAAATCATGCTTGACTAATCTACTGGAATTTTTTGAGGATGTAACTGGTAGAATAGATAAGGGAGAACCAGTGGATGTGGTGTATTTGGACTTTCAGAAGGCCTTCGATAAGGTCCCGCATAAGAGATTAGCGTGCAAAGTTAAAGCACATGGGATTGGGGGTAAGGTACTGACTTGGATAGAGAACTGGTTGGCAGACAGGAAGCAAAGAGTTGGAATAAACGGGTCTTTTTCCGAGTGGCAGGCAGTGATTAGTGGGGTACCGCAGGGATCGGTGCTAGGACCCCAGTTATTCACAATATATATTAATGATCTAGACAAGGGAACTAGATGTAATATCTCCAAGTTTGCAGACGACACAAAGCTGGGTGGGCGTGTGTGTTGTGAGGAGGATGCAGAGAAACTCCAGTATGATTTGGACAAGTTGGGTGATTGGGCAGATGCATGGCAGATGCAGTATAATGTGGATAAATGCGAGGTTATCCACTTTGGTGGCAAAAACAGGAAGGCAGATTATTATCTGAACGGCAATAGATTGGGAAAAGGGGAAGTGCAGTGAGACCTGGGAGTCCTTGTGCACCAGTCGTTGAAGGTAAGCATGCAGGTGCAGCAGGCGGTTAAGAAGGCAAATGGTATGTTGGCCTTCATAGCGAGAGGATTCGAGTACAGGAGCAAGGATGTCTTGCTGCAGTTGTACAGGGCCTTGGTGAGACCACGCCTTGAGTATTGTGTGCAGTTTTGGTCGCCTTATCTGAGGAAGGATGTTCTTGCCATGGAGGGAGTGCAGCGAAGATTCACCAGACTGATATCTGGGATGGCAGGAATGACGTATGAAGAGAGATTGGGTCGATTAGGCTTACATTCGCTAGAGTTTAGAAGAATGAGAGGGGAATCTCATTGAAACTTATAAAATTCTAACAGGACTAGACAGACTAGATGCAGGAAGGATGTTCCCGATGGCGGGGGAGTCCAGAACCAGGGGTCACAGTCTAAGGATAAAGGGGTAAGCCATTTAGGACTGAGATGAGGAGGAATTTCTTCATCCAGAGAGTGGTGAACCTGTGGAATTCTCTACCACAGAAGGCAGTTGAGGCCAATTCATTAAATATATTCAAGAAGGAGTTAGATATATTTCTTAAGGCTAAAGGGATCAAGGGATATGGGGAGAAAGCAGGGACAGGGTACTGAATTTGGATGATCAGCCATGATCTCATTGAATGGCGGAGCAGGCTCGCGGGGCCAAATGGCCTACTCCTGCTCCTATCTTCTATGTTTCTATATAATGTATCCAAGTTTGCTGACGATACAAAGCTAGGTGGGAAAGTAAGTTGTGAGGAGGACACAAAGAGCCTGCAAAGGGATATAGAGAGGTTAAGTGGGTGGCAATAAAGTGGCAGATGGCATATAATATGAGGAAATGTGAGGTTATTCACTTTGGTAGGAAGAATAGAAAAACAGAATATTTTTTAAATGGTGAGAGACTATTAAATGTTGGTGTTCAGAGACATTTAGGTGTCCTCGTACAGGAAACACAGAGTTAACGTGCAAGTACAGCAAGTGATTAGGAAGTCAAATGGCATGTTGGCCTTCATTGCAAGGGGGTTGGAGTACAAGAGTAAGGAAGTCTTACTACAATTGTACAGGGCTTTGGTGAGACCACACCTGGAGTACTCTACACAGTTTTGGTCTCCTTATCTGAGGAAGGATATAGTTGCCTTAGGGTCAGTGCAATTAAGGTTCACTAGATTGATTCCTGGGATGAGAGGGTTGTCCTATGAGGAGAGATTGCGTAGATTGGGCCTATACTCTCTGGAGTTTAGATGAATGAGAGGTGATCTCATTGAAACATATAATATTCTGAGAGGGATTGACAGGGTAGATGCTGAGAGGTTGTTTGCCCTGGCTGGAGAGTCCAGAACTAGGGGGTATAGTCTCAGGATAAGGGGTCGGCCATTTAAGACTGAGGTGAGGAGGAATTTCTTCACTCAGAGGGTTGTGAATCTTTGGAATTCTCTACCCCAAAGTTCTGTGGATGCTGAGTCTTTGAGTATATTCAAGGCTGAGATAGATAGACTTTTGGACTCTAGGTGTATCAAGGGATATGGAGATTGGGCAAGAAAGTGGAGTTGAGGTTGAAGATCAGCCATGATCTTATTGAATGGCGGAGCAGGCTCGAGGGGCCTTATGGCCTGCTCCTGTTCCTAATTCTTATGTTCAACTTATGATAGGCCACGGACAGCCTCAAGTGTACCGCCGAACACCACGTGCTCCCTCTCCAGGGCCACCCAGGCGCCGACAAAGCCGCAGAAGTGAGGCAGGCAACCAGAGCGACTACCTCCACGGGTCGCATCCAACCTGGACCTGTGGATGGCCACCTTGGCTAGTCCCAGGAACAGACCCACGATAAAGTCCTCCGACTTGCCCACCCCCTCCGCACCGGGTGGCCAAAGGTCAGGAGTGTGGACTGAAGTGCAGCCAGATGTTGAGGAGCAGCCCCTTCAAATAATGGAACAGGGGCTGCAACCTCTCACGCTCTGTATAAATATGGAACACGGACTCATCCAGGCTGCAGAAATTACAGACGGCCTGGGAGTCCATGAAGTGGTTTAAAAATCTATTGTACGCTACTGTTCCGTGCAACACTCCACCCCAGATCACTCATCAGATACTGATGGTGCTGCTGTGAACTTGGAATGCTTTCTATTCCAAATGGTTTTAATAATTTACAGAAATAAGATATTTGGAACTTCCGTCTTGTGATTCGCCAATGACGTTTGTTTCTGTTGGATCAATGATAACAGTATTTAACAATAAACTTCTTAATGGGTTGGTTAGTGTATAGCAGTTCGTCAGTCATTAACCCAGCAATGACAAATTAAGCAATGCAGTTATTCAAGTCCAAAGAGAAACAAGGAGTGGGGCTGTGGGTCACATCATCTGTCGTACACTGAAAAGTCACTAAAGTTATCAATGATTCTACATCACATATATAGAAGTGAGGAAAAGTCCATTTCTATTTTTAATACTCGGATTCTACTGTGATCATTTTCTGTTTTAGAAATTTCCACACAGTTCATTCACAATGGTCGTGGCAACCCTATTCCAAGGTGGGCATCCATGAGGTGCTGTGGGTCATCAGCAGCAGCAGAATTGTATTCCACCACAATCTGTAACTTCATGGCCTGGCATATCCCCCACTCCACCATTACCATCAAGCCAGGGGACCAACACTAGTTCAATAAGGAATGTAGAAGAGCATGCCAGGAGCAGCACCAGACGTACCTAAAAATGAGATGCCAACCTGGACTACATGTATGCTAAAAATCAAAAGCAGCATGCTATAGACAGGGCTAAGCGATCCCACAATCAACGGATCAGATCAAAGCTCTGCAGTCTTGCCACATCCAGTCATGAATTGTGGTGGACAATTAAACAACTAACGGGAGGTGGAGGCTCCATGAATATCCCCATCCTCAATGATGGTGGAGCCCAGCATGTGAGTGCAAAAGACTAGGCTGAAGCGTTTGCAACCATCTTCAGCCAGAAGTGCCGAGTGGATGATCCATATCGGCCTACTCCTGAGGTCCCCACCATCACAGAAGCCAGTCTTCAGCCAATTCGATTCACTCCACGTGATATCAAGAAACAGCTGAGCGCACTGGATACAGCAAAGGCTATGGGCCCCGACAACATCCCGGCTATCGTGCTGAAGACTTGTGCTCCAGAACTAGCCGCACCTCTAGCCAAGCTGTTCCAGTACAGCTACAACACTGGCATCTATCCAACAATGTGGAAAACTGCCCAGGTATATCCTGTCCACAAAAAGGACAAATCCAACCCGGCCAATTACCATCCCATCAGTCTACTCTCAATCATCAATAAAGTGATGGAAGGTGTCATCGACAGTGCTATCAAACGGCACTTACTCACCAATAACCTGCTCACTGATGCCCAGTTTGGGTTCCGCCAAGACCACTCGGCTCCCAACCTCATTACAGCCTTGGTCCAAACATGGACAAAGGAGCTGAATTCCAGAGGTGAGGTGAGAGTGACTGCCCTTGACATCAAGGCAGCATTTGACCGAGTCTGGCATCAAGGAGCCCTGGAAAAACTAAAGTCAATGGGAATCGGGGGGGGAAAACGCTTCACTGGCTGGAGTCATACCTAGCACAAAGGAAGATGGTTGTGGTGGTTGAAGGTCAATCATCACAGCCCCAGGACATCGTGGCAGGAGTTCCTCAGGGCAGTGTCCTAGGTCCAACCATCTTCAGCTGCTTCATCAATGACCTTCCCTCCAACATAAGGTCAGAAATGGGGATGTTCGCTGATGACTGCACAGTGTTCAGTGCCATTCACAACTCCTCAGATAATGAAGCAGTCCATGCCCACATGCAACAAGACCTGGACGACGTTCAGCCTTGAGCTGATAAGTGGCAGGTAACATTTGCGCCACAGAAGTGCCAGGCAATGACTATCTCCAACAAGCGAGAGTCTAACCACCTCCCCTTGACATTCAATAGCATTACCATCGCCGAATCCCCCACCATCAACATCCTGGGGGTCACCATTGACCAGAAACTTAACTGGACCAGCCACATAAATATTTTGGCAACAAAAGCAGGTCAGAGGCTGGGTATTCTGTGGCGAGTGTCTCACCTCCTGACTCCCCAAAGCCTTTCCATCATCTACAAGGCACAAGTAGGAGTATGATGGAATACTCTCCACTTGCCTGGATGAGTGCAGCTCCAACAACACTCAAGAAGCTCGACACCATCCAGGACAAAGCAGCCCGCTTGATTGGCACCCCATCTACCACCCTTAAACATTCACTCCCTCCACCGTGGCTGCAGTGTGTACCATCTAAAAGATGCACTGCAGAAACTCGCCAAGGCTTCTTCGGCAGCACCTCCCAAACCCGTGACCTCTTCCACCTAGAAGGACAAGGGCAGCAGGCGCATGGGAACACCACCACCTCCAAGTTCCGTTCCGAGTCACACACCATCCTGACGTGGAATTATATCATCGTTCCTTCATCGTTGCTGGGTCAAAATCCTGGAACTCCCTCCCTAACAGCACTATGGAAGTACCTTCACCACATGGACTGCAGCGGTTCAAGAACGTGGCTCACCACCACCTTCTCAAGGGCAACTAGGAATGGGCAATAAATGCGGGCCTTGCCAGCGACACATCCCATAAACAAATTTTTAAAAAAACCTCAGGTTCACACAGAAAGGCGGTTTTCATAAGCGGACCGAATCTCTGATCACTGAAACTTGCACCTTTATGTGTGAAGGCTGGGATAGCATGCCGCAGGATCATCAATTTCCCTTTTGCTGCACTGTTAAGCACCAAACACCACATAGGCTGGACCCATATGTACCTGTCCACTGTTGAAAGTAGTTGGAGAGTCAAATTTATTTACAAGTGAGATAATTACACAGAAATGACACACAGCAAATACCTTGTTATACAACAGTTGACTGCCACAATAAAACTATTCCAAAATTGATGGCCCCGATATTAATATGAAGGCAGCTTCTGAGTGGGGGGCAGGAGGTGGAATTGTGTGGGGGGGGGGGGGAACCCGGAAGTGAACTGAGCAGGTCGAAATTTACGATCGTAACTCAATTAAACCAATTAAGTTTGACTTCTAGCTGCGCAGCGAGTGTGATGCGCACCCGCTTGACTTGATCTCAGTTGTATTTAAAGGGACAGTCCACAAATGTAAGTTGGAGGTGTTCAGGATGGATGTTGGACTAGAGCAAGGGCAGCACCCAGATTTAATGACGCTTCGCTGGAATTACTGCTGGGTGTAGTCAGGGGGAGGAGGGGCCTACTTTTCCCCAGCAATGGGAGGAAGAAACCAGCTGCTCTCACCAAGAAGGTGTGGTTGGAGGTAGCTGAGGAGGTGAGCAGCAGGAGTGTTGTGCCCAGGTCATGGATGCAATATAGAAAGTGATTTAATGACCTAACCAGGTCAGGAAAAGTGAGTACATTTGCTGATATAACTACATCCTGTGCTTTAAGCCCCCCGCCCTTTCACTCCGTCTTGCTAAGCGTTCTCCATCACATCATTCCTCGCACCCACTCAACTTTCAGCTGCATCCATTCTTCACTTTCTATGCACTTCATCACCTCCCCATTTATCCATCCACCATTGACACTCATCCCAATCCTTATGCAATGTGATGAATTTGTCTCACAGTCACCCTCACCGAATGCACTGCATCTGTCGGGTGTACACCTGACCTTCACTCACTCAGGTCTGTTTCTTCACCCCTTGTAGGAGAAGATAATGCAAAACACAAGGGAGAGGGGGAGGACTGGAGGTGGGCCACCACAAATAGCCCAGCTCACTGATGCAGAGGAGGAGGCCATGGAGATAAGTGGCATATCTGCAGCCCTCTCAGTCGGAGATGGAGATACAGGGAGCTCGCAGATAGCTGGTGACAGAATTACAAATATCCCTGACACACATATACTGAATTAATTTCATCAATGACTGAACTATAAGAAGACTGAGTATGGTGATTGTCAAGATTGTGATTTTGCCACGACTAAATCATATCCTTTTCTTTTCTTTTGTCTTCCAGGGCCTTCAAGCATACAGCAAGTGTCGCAGCACATCTATGAGGATGATTCCTCAGAGGACCTCATTCCTTCTGAGGATGCACCGTCACAGGACCTACAGCCATGCACCAGTGCAGATACTCGCACTTCAGTGGGTCCACTTAGAGAGTTAGTTGAGTTTTCACCTGGTGATGCACACCTCACAAGTGAGCACGAGCAGACACTGGTGGCAGGTACAGCTGTGAAGAGTCCGCGTCAGAGGGTGCGCAATCCTCTCCAAGCTCTGCTCAGCTGGACACAGATGTTGAACCCCGGGGGCTATCGTTGAGAAGGAGAATGCTAGAGGTGCATCAGCAACTTAGCCAGGTACTGATAGACATGCCATGCACACTCTCTACAATAGTGGAGAGGATGGAGGAGTCCAACTCGATCGCTAGTGGATTGGTGGTGCAGGGAATTGCGAGAATGTCCACCA
Organism: Squalus acanthias; assembly: GCA_030390025.1. Lineage (NCBI taxonomy): Eukaryota > Metazoa > Chordata > Chondrichthyes > Squaliformes > Squalidae > Squalus > Squalus acanthias. The sequence goes on along the minus strand of CM059427.1, from coordinate 97,688,500 downwards.
TGAAGAGAATGTCCGCCTCTGTGGAGCTTCAAGCCCAGCTTTCAAATGAGTCCATGCAAGACATGACCATGGTTGTGCAGACTTTGGATGCTAACTTGTCAGCCTCCTTAAACAGGATGACATACCTTATCCGTGGCCTTACAATGTGTCACTGATCTCCACCAACCTGGTGTACAGCAGAGTGGTAGGAGTGACGTGGCGCTGGCCCAGGAGAGGAATGATGGTGAAAGGGGACATGGAAGTGGGAACTCCACTCAAAGCAACCCCACTTTTCACGCGTTGCCCCCACCCCGCCCAGCCAGTACCTGACATGCTGCATCATCTTCTGAAGGCAGAGTCTTGTTCCTACACAGGTGCAGGTGGAGCCGTCTTTAGCGGGGCCCTCGGGCTCCAAAATCGAGAGGGCGTAGGCCAAAAGCTACTCAGCAGTCAGGGCAGGGATCTGAGCAGCCTGCCTCTACCTCTGCTGAAGCCACAGGGGATGCACCACGTAGAAGTGGTAGGAAGCGTAAGTTGAAGAAATTGTAATTCACCAAGGGTATGCATATGGGTGTTTGACAAAATGTTATGTTAAGTTTCCTGTTTTATAATGCCATATAAAATTTATTCATTTGCACCACTTCCGCATCTTGCCCATTAATTCATCCTTTCACTTGTTTCATGATCAATGTCAATACATAACGGGACCCAATGGGCGGATGAGTGGTTGAAGGGCTGTTTAGTGCAAAGGGGGGCAGTGGTTCTGGTGGTGAGAGGGGACCGTGGGATTTCATTTGTTATGTTTCACACTAGGTAAACCATCGCAATATTAGGGCATCCCTGGCATCCCAGTCAGCAATGTAAGTGACTGGTCTGGCAGTGGGAGCCCCATCTTCATCCCCCTTCTCCTCTATGTACTCCCTATCTGAAGATGAGTGATGAGCCCCTGCATCCTCCTCCACCTGCAGTCCTCCCTGCTGCACAATGTTGTGCAGGACGCAACACACCAGCATTATTCTGGACACCCTCACTGGCGAGTATTGAAGGGCGCTTCCAGACCTATCTCAGCACCTGAAGCACATCTTCAACATTTTGGTGGCTTGCTCTATGAAACACCTGGTGGTCATGTGGCTCTCGTTGTAGCGCACCTGAGCCTCATTGGTGGGATCCTTCATGGGTGTCATGAGCCAAGTTTGAAGTGGGTATCCCTTGTTTCACACAAGCCAGCCCTTAAGTCTGATTCCTGGAACGAAAAGGCCTGCGATGTTGGCCTGCCTCAGTATGAAGACATCATGACAGCTCCCAGGGAATCTGGCACAGACCTGCATGAACCTCTTGTGTTTACAAACCAGCTGCGCATTGATGGACGAATCTCGCTTGCGGTTTATAAAAACTCCTGGTTGCTGTGTCGGTGCTCGGATTGCCACATGTATCCAATCGATGGCACCCTGTACCTGTGGGAATCCAGCCAGAGAGGCGAATCCAAGTGCCTGCTCATTCTGGCCATTGTCATCACAGGGGAAATTTAAATAATTGTCAGCCCTGGCAAACAAGCCATCAGTGACCTGCCTTATGCATTTATGTGCAGCCGACTGGAAGATCCTGGATACGCGCCGGCAGCGCCCTGGAAGGATCTGGAGGTGAAAAGGTTGAGGGCGGTGGTGACTTTCACAGCCAGTGGTAATGCGTGGCCACCAGGTCCAGCAGGGAGCAGATCTTCCTGTAGGAGGCTGCAGATATCTGCCATCACCTGACTCGACAACCTCAGCCTGCGAAAGCACTGCTCTTCTGAGAGGTCAAGAAAGCTGAGCCTCTGTCTGTAAACCCTGTGACATGGATAGTGCCTCCTGCAACCTCAGCCCCTCTCCTGTGCACCACACTCTCTGCAACTCCCTCCTGTGCACCACTCTCCTGTGCAGGTGCTGATCCCACCACGGCACGACATCGCTGCCATGGATGGTGATGGTCTTCCTCTTACATAAGAACATAAGAAATAGGAGCCTGCCCCTCCATTCAATAAGATCATGGCTGGTCTTCTACCACATCTCCACTTTCCTGCACTATCCCCATATCCCTTGATTCCCTTAATATTCAAAAATCTATCGATCTCTGTCTTGAATATACTCATTGTCTTGGCTGTGCTCTTTGATGCAGGAAAGATTTGAATATATTTTGTCTGTGTTTAAATTGTGAATTCTGGGAGATTCTCTCACTGCTAACTTACCTGACGAAGGAGCGAACTGTTCCGAAAGCTTGTAAAATTAAATAAATCTGTTGGACTATAACCTGGTGTTGTGCGACTTCTCATTTTTGAATATACTCAAACTGAGCCTCCACAGCCCTCTGAGGTAGAGAATTCCAAAGATTCACCACCCTCTGAGTGAAGAAATTTCTCCTCATCTCGGTCCAAAATGGCTGACCCCTTATTCTGAGACTATGACCCCTGGTTCTAGACTCCCCAGCCAGGGGAAACATCCTCCCTGCATCTACCCTGTCAAGCCCTGTAAGAATTTTGTATGTTTCAATGAGATCACCTCTCATTCTTCTAAATTCTAGAGAATAAAGGCCTAGTCTACTCAATCTCTCCTCATAGGACAATCCCCCTATCCCAGGAATCAGTCTGGTGAACCTTCGTTGCACTCCCTCGATGGCAAGTATATCCTTCCTTAGGTAAGGAGACCAAAACTGTACACAGTACTCCAGGTGTGGTCTCACCAGGGCCCTATATAATTGCAGTAAGACGTCTTTACTCTTATACTCAAATCCTCTTGTAATAAAGGCCAACATACCATTTGCTTTCCTAATTGCTTGCTGTACCTGCATGTTAACTTTCAGTGATTCGTGTACAAGGACACCCAGGTCCTGCTGAACACTAACATTTCCCAATCTCTCACCATTTAAAAAATACTCTGCTTTTCTATTTTTCCTACCAAAGTGGATAAATTCACATTTCTCCACATTATATTCCATTTGCCATGTTCTTGCCCACTCACTTAGCCTGCCTATATCCCCTTGAAGCCTCCTTGCATCCTCCTCACAACTTACATTTCCACCCAGCTTTGTATCATCAGCAAACTTGGATATATTACATTTGGTCTCCTCATCCAAATCATTGATGTAGATTGTGAATAGCTGAGGCTCATGCACTGATCCTTGCGGTACCCCACTAGTTACAGCCTGCCAACCCAAAAATGACCCGTTTATTCCTACTCTCTGTTTTCTGTCCGTTAACCAATCCTCAATCCATGCTAGTATATTACCCCCAATCCCATGAGCCCTAATTTTGTTATTTCTTTCAGTTCCTCATTCTCGCTAGACCCTTGGTTCTCCACTATTTCCGGGAAGTTTTTTGCATCTTCTTCCGTGAAGACAGACACAAAGTATTTGTTTAATTTCTCTGCCATTTCCTTATTCCCCATTATAATTTCTCCTGTCTCAGCCTGTAAGGGACCCACATTTACTTTCGTTAATCTTTTCCTTTTTACATACCTATAGAAGCTTTTATAGTTTGTTTTTATGTCTCTCGCTAGTTTACTCTCATATTCTATTTTCCCTTTCTTTATCAATTTCTTAGTCCACCTTTGCTGAATTCTAAAATCCTCCCAATCCTCAGGCTTACTACTCTTTTTGACATTATAAGCCTCTTCCTTTGATCTAATACTATCTTTAACTTCTCTTGTTAGCCACGGTTGGATCACTTTTCCTGTGGGGTTTTTGTGCCTTAAAGGAATGTATATTTGTTGTAAATTATGTATTAATTCTTTAAATGCAAGCCATTGCTTGTCTACCATCATACTTTTTAATATAGTTTTCCAATCTACCTTAGCCAACTCGCCCCTCATACCTACGTAGTTTGCTTTTGTTTAGATTTAAGACCCTAGTTTCGGATTTAACTAAATCACTTTCAAACTCAATATAAAATTCTATCATATTATGGTCACTCTTCTGATGTGCTGTCAAACACATCCAAGGCGCCTCCCATCCTGATCTTGTCAATTTGAAATCCTCCAAGGTTGAAAAAAGCTGTGCCCACACAAGCACTCTCTACCAAACATTTCCCAGAGGGAACTGAGACACCAGCTACAATAATTGAGCTTAAGATGGGACAATGAGAAGTTTAAATACCCACCTGAACTGATGCTTAAACTCGCCTTTGTTTCCCTGTTCAGTTTCCTGAGCCCCGGGAAATCCGTCCTGCTCAAGTTATATTTGGAGGCAAGTTAAAAACAATTTAAAAAGAGCTCATTAACGTCTCCTAAGGATGTTAATTGCGCCAATAAGTACCCGCCCACCTGCGACTTTGGCGTGTAGGTTTCTCGCCGGCATCCAAATGCGCCTCCGTTAAACCGTGCTGTGGGCGCCTTGGAGCCAGGTTGCGCCCCCGCTCCCTCCACCCGATTCCCAACCCACCCATTCTTGGGGGTTAAAATTCCCCCAAATTAGTCCAAAATCCTTGTAGCTCTTCCCAGTCTCCAAGCTGTTCTCTGATGAATTGCTACTTGCAACGATCTCCATGGAGTCCCTATCAGTACCTTAGTGTGGAAAGAGACCACTGAAACAGGAAAGTCCCGATCAGTTGCACAATAGTTCCAAACCCCCAAAGTGCAGATTTCATCTGAAGATCAAAGAGCCTCTTTCTCAATAGTCTGGCAATTAGATGAATCATTTCTACCACTCATGTGGATAACATGTGTACAGCAGTCTCTTGGTCGTTTATTGAGTCATTTATATGAGACACCTGACCACAACAGAAACCATTCTAAAAGTCCAACCAGTCTGCAAGTTTGCATACATTAGCATTTCAATGACATGACTGATTCACCAAACAAATTTGGCCCCCGTAGTTTCTAATCTGACAGGACAGTTGGCAACTACCCCGTGAAAGTAATAACTATCTCTTAACAGTTTAATGTTTTGTGTTTCTCTCCTAACATCAAAACAAAATGACAATGCCTTCACAGCTAACTGAAGCCAATTTTAAAACACATTATTCTGTGCATTCTAAAGTCATAATAAAAAATAATAATGCAGAAATTGTCCTGCATCAAAACTGTGGAACTCCTTCCCTTTCTCAATTTTCCCTTCCTCCTACAATCTACAGATTCTGAAAACACAAGCCTGGTGTCACCTCTCCACCCCCATCTCTCTCTCCCACTCCCCTCTCCTCCCCCATCTCTCTCCCCCACACCCCTCTCCTCCCCCTCTCATCCCCATCTCTCTCTCTCCCCCCCATCTCACTCTCTCCCACTCCCTTCTCATCCCCATCCCCTCTCTCTCCCCTCCCCCTCTCTCCCCTCCCCTCTCATCCCCATCTCTCTCCCCTGCCATCTCCTCCCCTCTCCCTCTCCCCACCATCTCTCGCTTCCCCTCCCCTCTCCTCCCCATCTCTCGCTTCCCCTCCCCTCTCCATCATCTCTCTCCCCCCTCCCCATCTCTCTCTCCCCCTCCCCCATCTCTCCCCCTCCCCCCATATCTCTCCCCCTCCCCCCATCTCTCTCCCCCTCCCCCCATCTCTCTCCCCCTCCCCCCATCTCTCTCCACCCTCCCCCATCTCTCTCCACCCTCCCCATCTCTCTCTCCCCCCTCCCCCATCTCTCTCCCCCCTCCCCCATCTCTCTCCCCCTCCCCATCTCTCTCCCCCATCCCCTTTCCTCCCCATCTCTCTCTCCCCCTCTCCATCTCTCTCCCCCTCTCTATCTCCCCATCCCTCTCTCCCCCTCCATCTCCCTCTCCCCCTCCCTTTCCTCCCCATCTCTCTCTCCCCCTCCCTTTCCTCCCCATCTCTCTCTCCCCCTCCCTTTCCTCCCCATCTCTCTCTCCCCCTCCCTTTCCTCCCCATCTCTCTCTCCCCCTCCCTTTCCTCCCCATCTCTCTCTCCCCCTCCCTTTCCTCCCCATCTCTCTCTCCCCCTCCCTCTCCCCCCTCCCCATCTCTCTCTCCTCCCTCCCCATCTCTCTCTCCCCCTCCCTCACTCTCCCCCTTCCTCTCCCCATTTTGTTCTCTTCCCCCCCTTGCTATCTCCGTGCCATCCTCACTCCCTCCCTCTCTCTCTCTGAGCCAGTGAACCCCTCTGTCAGACCCACTTATATCACTGAATTGGAGCTTTTACTTGGGCCCTGAGGACAATTAGTGCAATCTGCAGGCTGCTGCATCAGAGAAACAAGTAGTTTGAGGCAGATTAGGAGTCAAATGAACCTCTAAAAATTAGAAGCATTCTGCTCTACATCATGGCCCTGACTGCCGTTAAGGATAAACCTGGAGCAAGTCATGCCCAGGCTACTCATTGGCGTCTCCGAGTGGTCATAGCAAGAACTGCTTTGGAAAAATGTGAGAAGTCGCACAACACCAGGTTATAGTCCAACAGTTTTATTTGAAATCACAAGCTTTCTGAGCGCTGCTCCTTCATCAGGTGAAGTGAAGAGACTTCACCTGAGGAAGGAGCAGCAGCTCCGAAAGCTTGTGATTTCAAATAAAACTGTTGGACTATAACCTGGTGTTGTGCGACTTCTCACATTTGTCCACCCCAGTCTAACACCAGCATCTCCACATCATGCTTTGGAAAAGACCTGGGCTGAGAGCTGGCCGTAACAACAGCACAGCGTTTGGCTCATCAAGTCTGTGCCGGGGTTTTTCTCATGTCCTGCCTAGTCTAATCCCACTCACTCCCCATATTCTTTAATATCTCACCTAGTCTAATCCCACACACACACCATACTCTTTAATACCCCACCCAGTCTAATTGCACTCTCCTACTCGCACCTTATAACTTTTAATATCCCATCCAGTCTAATCCCACTCTCCTGCTCGCTCTAAATACCCTTTAATATCCCACCCAGTTTAATCCCACTCTCCTGCTCACTCCTCATACCCTTTAATATCCCACCCAGTGTAATCCCACTCTTATATACTTGCTCCACATATCCCATAATATTCCTCTTCTTCAAATACTTCTGCAACTCCCCTTTAATAGTATTTAAATAACGGTTTGTGGCAGCGACCAGTGGAAGCAATCTCTCACTGTTTTCCCTTCATAATCTTCCAGACCTCGATTAGGTCACTCCTTAACCTTCTCTGGTCTAGTGAAAAAAGTTCCAACTTCTCAAGTCTCCCTCCATAAACTGTACTCTCTCAACCCTTGTAACGATCCTGTGAATCTGCACTGCCCTTTTCCCATTACTTTTATATCCGTCCTATAATGGGGTACCCATCACTGTATTACTCTTAACTGCCGCCTAACTAAGGTCCTGTACGTTATTTCGTTGCTTTTGTATTTTACTTCTCCAAGTACAAAACTAAGGATATCTTTTGCCTTTTAATGGCCTTATCGACTTGCACCGATACTTTTAATGAGCTGTATAACTCCACATTGCCACTTGCTCAACAGAAAGGAAATGTAACCCAAGGATAAAGCACACAAACTGGGAAACCAGTGCTTGCAGTATCGGCTGCCAACTCTGCAGTTGAATGCTCCCTCCAGTGGCTTTAACATGTCGCTCTGCATTACCTTCGAAGCAACTACTGCAAGAGTATGCAGTAACACCAACCTCATCCACAGCGTGACACCCAGGCAGGGCAACTACAAACAAAAACACCCGCACATTGGGCTCCCAGTCTCGCCGACAGACCAGCAAAGGTGCCTTTACTGTAGCACGAACTGGGGATCAAACCTGGGACTCTTGGGGTCTGGTGCACCATGTGTCACACGTACAAGAGCAAGAACACGATTGGACTTGGGGAGTGATGTTCTCAATGTCGAGCAGCCAATGGACAATCTCTGTCTAGGATCATATATCTGGACTGGCACTTGGACGAGGCACTAGCGACTGGTGAGCCACGTATACACATCCAGACCACCCATTAAATTCCACATATCTCACGCTGCTGATGCTGACAGATCTTGGGGGGTTTTGATTTAGGATTTATCCGCCAATGAAATAACAGTCCTGGGAACAGCTAGTTCCAAACAACCCAGGCCCACAAAATTCTAACAGGACAAATGCGCAAGAGAGAAACAGAAGTACAAGTTTTAATTCGTTTATGGGATGTGGGTGTCGCTGGCACTGCCAGCATTTATTGCCCATCCCTAGTTGCCCTTGAGAAGGTGGTGGTGAGCCACCTTCTTTAACCGCTGCAGTCCGTGTGGTGATGGTACTCCCACAGTGCTGTTAGGTAGGGAGTTCCAGGATTTTGACCCAGCGACGATGAAGGATCGGTGATATACTTCTAAGTCAGGATGGTGTGTAACTTGGAGGAGAACTTGGAGGTGGTGGTGTTCCCATGCGCCTGCTGCCCTTGTCCTTCTCGGTGCAATAGATTGCAGGTTTGGGAGGTGCTGCTGAAGAAGCCTTGGTGAGTTGCTGCAGTGCATCTTGTTGTAGATGGTACACACTGCAGCCACGGTACGCCGGTGGTGGAGGGAGTGAATGTTTAAGGTGGTGATGGGGTGCCAATCAAGCGGGCTGCTTTGTCCTGGATGGTGTCGAGCTTCTTGAGTGTTGTTGGAGCTGCACTCATCCAGGCAAGTGGAGAGTATTCCATCACACTCCTTACTTGTGCCTTGTAGATGGTGAAGAGGCTTTGGGGAGTCAGGAGGTGAGACACTCGCCGCAGAATACCTAGCCTCTGACCTGCTCTTGTAGCCACAGTATTTATGTGGCTGGTCCAGTTAAGTTTCTGGTTAATGGTGACCCCCAGGATGTTGATAGTGGGGGATTTGGCGATGGTAATGCCATTGAATATCAAGGGGAGGAGGTTAGACTCTCGCTTGTTGGAGATAGTCATTGCCTGGCACTTCTGTGGCGTGAATGTTACCTGCCACTTATCAGCCCAAGCCTGAACGTCGTCCAGGTCTTGTTGCATGCGGGCATGGACTGCTTCATTATCTGTGGAGTTGCGAATGGCGCTGAACATTGTGCAGTCATCAGCGAACATCCCCATTTCTGACCGTGAGGCTTGGACTTCCTAGCTGGGAGTGCCACGACTCAGAGGCTGCAGGCCGAACAGCCGGCCGTACCGAAACAGGTCTTGGGTTCGATCCCTGGACTGTGCAGAGTTCTTTGAGCTCATTAAGGCAGCGGGAAGAATGCACTTGGCCTCAGCACTTTAAGCTAGGGAGGGGAAGATTTGCTATGGTTTCTGCTCATCGCTGGCCAGTGACCCCTGCTGGAAAGTTTATGTTTTGCACATCAGGAGATTGCTGGATGCATGTAGCCAAATATCCTCAGGCACATACACATGAAAAATTAATTGGCATTTAGGTAAAGTGCAGGTGTACCCCAGGAGGAGCTCATGGCCCGGGCTAGGTACCAGAGGATGGATGTAGGGAATTGATTAGGAGGTAGGAGAGTGAAAGTAGGGATAATGGGTATGTACTCAAATTGGCAGGATATGACTACTGGTGACCCCCACTGATCTGTACTGGGGCCTCAGCTTTTCACTTATTTATAAATTACTTAGATAAAGGAATAGAGAGCCTTATATCCAAGTTTGCTGATGACGCAAAGTTAGTCACAGTAAGTTGTGCAGATGGGAACACAATGTTGCTAAAGGACATTGATAGATAAAGTGAGTGAGCAAAACTGTGGCAGATGGAGTTCAATGTGGGCAAGTGTGAAGTCATTCACTTTGGACCTAAGAAAGATAAATCGGAATATTTCCTAAATGGCAAGAAGCTAGGAACTGTGGAGGAGCAGAGAGGTTAGGGGTCCATGTACAGAAATTACTAAAACCTAGTGGACAAAAAATAATAAAGGCTAATGGAATGTTGGCCTTTATTTCAAGAGGGCTGGAAGTTATGTTAGTTATACAAAGCTCAGATTATACACTATTTGGTGTACTGCATTCAGTTCTTGGCACCACACTTCAGGAAGGATGTATTGGCCTTGGAGAGGGTGCACCACAGATTCACCAGAATGATACCAGGGCTAAAAGGGTTAAATAATGAGGACAGTTTGCATAGACCAGAATACTTTGTATTCCCTTGAGTATAGAAGATTAAGGGTAGTGGAAATCTGGAACTCTCTCCCCAAAAAGCTGTTGTAACTAGGTCAATTGAAAATTTCAAAACTGAAGTTGAGATACTTTTGTTACATAAGGGTATTAAGGATTATGGAACCAAGGCGGGTTGATGAAGCTAAGATACAGATCAGCCAGGTTCTAACAGAAAGGTGGAACAGACTTGAGGGGCTGAATAGCCTACTCCTCTTCCTATTTCCCTATGTACCCCAGAAGGAGCTTATGCCGGAGGTGTACCAGAGGACGGTGTACCCCAGGAGGAACTAGTGCCCGGGGTGAGTTACCGTAGGACGGATGTCTCCCAGGAGGAGCTTGTACCCATGCGAGGTATCAGAAGGTGGGTAAACCCCACCAGGGAATTATAGTCATATATCTGTTGTCAGGAAATTTCTAGAGTCTATAATTAAGGATGGAGTGACTGAACACCATGAACATTTTCAGCTGATCAGAGAGAGCCAGTATGGATTTGTGAAAGGTAGGTTATGCCTGACAAACTTGATTGAATTTTTTGAAGCGGTGACTAAAGCAGTGGACAGGGGAATGTCTATGGATGTTATTTATATGGACTTCCAGAAGGTATTCAATGAAGTCCCACATAAGAGACTGTTATCTGAGGTAGAAGCCCACGGAGTTGAGGGCAAATTATTGACCTGTTTAGGAGATTGGCTGAGCAGCAGGAGACAGAAAAGAGATAATGGGCAGGTACTTTAATTGGCAGGATGTGACTAGTGGTGTCCCGCAGGGATCTGTGTTGGGGCCTCAACTATTCACTGTATTTATAAATAACTTAGATGACTGGATAGAGAGCCACATATCCAAGTTTGCCGATGACACAAAGATAAACGGCATTGTAATCAGTGTAGATGAAAGCATAAAATTCCGAGATATTATTAGATTAAGTGAATGGGCAAAACTGTGGCAAATGGATTTCAATATAGGTATTGGGAGGTCATCCACTTGGGACCTGAAAGGATAGAACAGAGTACTTTCTAAATGGTGAAAGTTTAGAAACAGTGGAGGTCCAAACAGATTTGGAGGTCCATGTACATAGATCATTAAAATGTCATGGACAGGTACAAAATCAAATCAAAAAAGCTAATGGAATGCTGGCCTTTATATCCAGAGAACAAGGGGTTAGAAGTTATGCTACAGCTATACAAAGCCCTGGTTAGACCACACCTGGAGTACTGTGAGCAGTTCTGGGCACCACACCATCGGAAGGATATATTGGCCTTGGAGGGAATGCAGCGTAGATTTACCAGAATGATACCTGGACTCCAAGGGTTAAATTACGAGGAGAGATTACGTAAACTCGGGTTGCATTCCCTGGAATTTAGAGGATTAAGGGGCAATTTGATTGAAGTTTTCAAGATATTAAAGGGAACGGATAGGGTAGATAGAAATTATTTCCATTGTTTGAGGAATCTAGGACTAGGGGACGAGCATAAATTTAGAACCAGGCCTTTCAGGAGTGAAGTTGGGAAACACTTCTACACACAAAGGGTGGTAGAAGTTTGGAACTCTTCCACAAACAGCAATTGATGCTAGGTCAATTGTTAATTTTAAATCGGAGATTGATAGATTTTCGTTTAGCAGAGGTATTAAGGGATACAGGGCAAAGGCAGGTATATGGAGTTAAGTCACAGATCATCCATAATCTCACTGAATGGTGGAACAAGCTCGAGGGGCTAAATGACCCACTTCTGTTCCTATGTTCCCAGGAGGAGCTAGTGCATAAGGCTAGGTATCAGAGGACAGATGTCCCCCAGGAGAAGCTAGTACCCGGGGCGAGGTACCACAGGATGGATGTACCCCAGGAGGAGGTGGTACCCGAGGCGAGGTACCAGAAGGAGGGTGAATCCCAGGAGGAGCTAGTGCTTGAGGTGAGGTATCGGAGGACAGGTTTACCCCCTCCCCCCAAAAATACGGCCTTAATCTTCAAAGGAGCCAAATAACTAATTGGTGCAGAGTGCCCACTGGCTGGGGTACCGAGGACCCACTGGTTGGTGGACCGAGGGCCCACCGGCGACAGGCAATGTTGTGGAGGTGGAAGTAGGCGGTCTTGGTGAAGAAGAGGATATAGGGTCGATCTCAGCTTTTGCCAGCAGTGATTAACAGCTTCTCACAACTGATTCCTGAATCCCACTGAACTTAACAGCACCAAGTGCAATCCCCCACGTTCAGGGTACCGTCGCCTCGTGGTTATGATACTGGACGAGTAACCCAGACATCATGAGTTTGAATCCCATCGTGGCAAGTTGTGAAAGTGAACTCAATAAATCCGGGTTCTGACAAAAGGTCGATGCTGTTCGACCTGCTGAGCGTTTCCAGTGTTTATTTCAGACTTCCAGCACCTGTAGCATTCTGATTTCTGGCACCAGAAAGAAAAATTATCTTGAAAGCTGCTGGATTGTCATAAAGACCTAAGGTGCCTCAGGAGTGACCCGCCATTCCTACCTGGTCAGCTCGACACTACCTCGTTGACTCTCAACAGACCCAAGGCAACTAATAAATGAACCCCTCATTCCCACAGGTTGGATGACTTCTGGAGAAGGGGGTTTTCCTTCACAATGGAGACGAAGCTAACAGTTTTAATGCAAACAATTCTAAGGAGATGCATCCATAAAAGATCAGTCCCAGCAAATGTGATCCTCCTTTGCATTTACATAGAATAGTTCACCTCCAGAGCTAGGACATACAGCACATGTAGCAAGCGTACCCAGCCTCTTCCTAACTTGTGCATCACAAGTTTGAACCAAAACTCAGTCATGGGACGTACCATTATAAAAATAATCACAGTATTTGTGTAGGTAGCTGTAAACGTGCTTTAAACATTCCAGTCACTTATCTTTTTATTATTTAAGACTCAACGCCTTAAAACATTTTTTTTTATACACAGGATACAGTTAATTCACAAAACTTTATTCTTGCAGGCACATAAAATGTACAGCCATGTCCGTCCATTAGAAGGGGAAAGAAGATCCGAGTTTGGTGCCAGCACGTAAACAAACCAACCAACGACTTCCCTGCAACAAACGCCTGACCGACAGATCCCCGACCCCCTCGTCCGAGGAGCTGCCAACACACCCAGTCAAGGCTTTCGATTTTCAGCAGGTGATCTAGATGTAGAAAAGAGCAGCAGATTCCAAGTACACCTCCTCAGGGTAATGTGACACCACCCCCCACCCTTTCAAAAAAATCCGTAAGAGGTTTTCCTGGTTAAAGCAGATAGTGTTACTGTACTTTGCACTAAAAACCACGCTGCTTCTTTCCTTTCATAGGAATTGCTAGATGAAAAAAAGACCACGATCCATCCTGGTAGTCACATGATACAATGATAATGGAGTTGTTGACTAATCACAGCAATCAATCTCTATCAATTAGTCTACAACACTTTCTTTCCTCAATTTCTCCACTCAGGATAAAAGTGCGACAACCTGGCTTCTCAGGACGGATTCTGCTTTCTTTTCTCTGACCACTGCTGTCTCAAGTCAAAAGGAATTGAAACGTGCCGAGGCACAGCTTCAAGGGAAGTGTTGCGCTCACTCCACACACTTGGCTGTCGCAGTGCTGGTTGCTACAGTTGCTCCCTGCATAGAGGCCATGACATTTTTTCTGGGATATGGTCTGCGATGGGTAGAGTTCAACAGGCACCCGACCCTCTCCAGTACCTCACGCCACTTGAGGCTATTTCTCATCTAGTGTGCTAGCGGGGCTTTTCAACCACAACGGCTTCACAGCTGAGCCTGATTACTTACATGCACTTTCCAGCAGGGAGTTACTGGGCAGCGATCAGTAATGGGAACCCGAGCTCAGAGGAAACTGGCGAACTCAGCAAGGAGTGGGGGTGCAGCCTGGCTCGTCTGCTCTCACCACCTTGACCGACCGAACCATCGAGAGCCAGTGTGAAATGGATAGCATTCTATGCCCCCATCAGCCTAGGTTGTCAGTCATCTCGCATTAGAAATAATTTAAAAAAAGTATAACAGTTTCAGTTGGAGTGCAGCCTGGTACAGTAGAACCTCAGTATAACAAATTACAAACCTCTAAGTTTCATTATGTTCCCTGTAATTGTTGGAGAAACTATATCTAATATCATGTTCCTCAATGGTGCCGAGCCTCACTGATCTGCAATTGGCGTCAACTACCCTTTAATATTTGACACTGTGTTTTCTAGTGATGTGGGGCTGCACTAAACTCTGGGGAAATCACTGAACCCCAGGAACAAACGTTCTAGGTTGAGAAAGGATCAAACAGAAATTAATCTCTACCCTTTCCTAGCAATATCAGTTCCCATTAAAACACTGCCTATATGAACCCACAAATTTTTCCTGTCCTGGAGGGGCTGAATCTGACTGGGGAGGGGGCAGTCCCACCAGACACCCTCTGACACCTCACCCCAATTGGTCCAATCATCATCTGTGAGCTGAGGCATAAGAGTGGGCGGACACAAGCCTCACCTCACCCAACCCGCTGGCAGGGGTCACTGGATAGCGATCAGGAGCAGGAATCCTTCTTTAGCCCAGGAGTGTCAAGACCGCCACCACTCGACACAAACCAGGGGCATTCTGTACCAAACTGGCTGGTGCATTTGTCCACTGAGCTCAGTGATTGTACTAACCTGTTAAAACCCTTTACGTACAGCTCAGTAAGCATTAAACGGAGGACCTACCAATCTAGGTCAAAAACCACGGGATACATTTCAGACTAGCTTGTGACTGCTGTCACTGAAATCAGATTGGAAATCTCAACACTACAGCCCTGAATCCGAGCTTGGTCACCCGTCCCACAGGCAGTAGACAGTGAATAAAAGTCCTTGGAGCAGTGAATCGGCTGAGTGAAGGGCGAGTGTTGGAAGAGGTACTGGATTAAGTAACAGGCTGTCACACAAATGATCTTCCGACCCCTTTTCAAACAAAGCACTCAAGTCACACACTGGAGAAAGGAGGTCGGGCGGAGAGGCAAATTTCAGCTGTTCAACAAGAGTCTGAAAACTAGCAAGAAAAATGGAGCGCGACAAAATGCTCACTCGAATAAGAAATCAGTGCTTCATGGGAAATCTCAAAAATCAGTAACACTGTGCAAGTTCCTTTTAGATTTATTGCCTTGGAATGTGTGCGCGTTTCAATGAAGGGGGTATTTGGCGGTGTAATGAAGGGGGCATTTGGCAGTGTCCCAAGTTGGTGCTCCTTCGTACAGCGAAAAATCCCTACACTTCCGTGCCAGAGTGGGGCAGACAGAAATCAAACACCCCTACCCCACCCACAAAAAGAAATGACAAAAATTTAACCTTAAAAGGGGGGACAATGTGAGAAATAAAAGCAAACTCCAGGACAGGGATTATAGCATGCATTCTATTCAAACATTACAAACACAGATTCTTGTATATCAGGCTCTAGTCAGTATTCTTTACACAGCATCTTAGCCAACCCAAGAGAGGAAATAAAATCTTACAAAATGGTGCATAAAACTAGTGAAGCTATCTACACATTAGCACTGCATAATACGCAAAGAAACCAAAGGGTCGACCGATACAACGAAAAGGTCCAGTACTACAAGGCCAGGCACCCACATTCACTTTCTATAGTATTGTTTTTTTGTGTTACACTCTCAGGCAGTTGTTTCATATCTTTAAAGATATTTGGTATCCTGAGAAATTAGGCTAAGGTATAAATTATTACTCAAATATGCATATTGACTGCCCAGAATTATAACTGTGGCTGTAATTTAATACTTATTATGGTGTGCTCTAGACAGACATACACACACACACTACCAATGCCTTCTGTAATTTGTATCTATTCTCACAAATTTATTGAATATGAAGTCTATAAATTGAAAAATGCTGCTTAAAAATTTAGAGCAATTTTGGAAGTCAAAGTCAGGTTACAAGATCAGTTCAGATGAAGAACAACCTTCAGCCCATTAGAGAACTTTCTGCCAGAATATCAATCCTATCACCTTACCATTAAACCTTAATATTTCCACCTCAATAGGTGGGCAGAACCTTGTTTATAACATCTCACCCAAAGGCGAGCATGTCTTGCAATGCAGCACTCCCACAGTACTGCACTGAAGTGTCAGCCTAGATTATGGGCTCAAGTCCTGGAGTTGCGCTTGAACCCACAAATTTGTGACTCACAGGTGACAGTGAGGCAAGGAGACTCATTTAACGTCAAGAAATGTTTGCGACAATTTCAGACACGACTGCACTGTTAAGACTGTGAAGTCACTATTCACACTTCTGAGCTCTGCTACAAAATCTGCCACCTGCATTCAGTGCGTTGGTGGCACAATGCACTGTTGGAGGTGAACCTACGGTAGCCAACTCTGGCTGGGTGTATTCCTGGAGGTTTCATCACATGACATCCCACCTCAAATCACCCCACCCCCACACTCCCGCCATTGGTCCATTCTCCAGGTGCACTGCCTTCCCAACGCCAATTGGAACGGGAACAGACTCTTTCTTACCCATTTGGATTAATCTTGACTGTTAGTGAAACAGCATTTTAAAGTCTTCAAAATTTTTATAACTAAAAAAGAACAATTTTGTTTAACGCCCCTATAATAGTTCTCCTGGCTTGCTTGCAGCAGTGTCCTGGAGATTAATCTGGAATTCCTGGAGACTTCAGGACAATCTCGGAGGGTTGGCAACCCTAGGTGGACCACAACCAGCTCTGCCACAAGAAATGGTGCCGCCACAACTCATAATGCTGCAATAACCAAATAACTGCACTGGCCGCCCAAGTGACCACACCAATACCACAAGTTGTTGCACGATTCCCAGCAGCCTGCTCACTAACCCACTCCAAGTGCAGGAAATAACTATTTATAATCAGGGATTCATTTATAAAACCTGGCTCCTATTCCCCAATTACTGTGGGAGAACTTTCACCTCACGGACTGCAGTGGTTCAAGAAGATGGCTCACCACCACCTTCTCAAGGGCACTTAGGGATGGGCAATAAATGCTGGCCTTGCCCAAGAACGAATAAAAAAATAATAGTTGCTGTAATCTGAGTTGTTGAAACTCAGATAATGACTTCTCTGTGGATCTCTACGTACTTTCATTCCTTAAAAAGCACTTTGCTTAAACTGTCCACTATATACTCATTTTCTTTCCTCAACTATCCTTCACCACCTCTTGTGCCACCACGGTTCCACAGGGTCCAGGTGCCCATCTGTCTCAGCCACACGGCAGTTCTTAATGCACGAGCTCAGATGGCACGCACACTTTCCACCAGAGCTCACTAGATATTGATCAGGAGCAGCAACCCTGGGCTGATTGCAGTCACCGGGCTGAGATCAGCTAATGCAGCACAGAGCAGAGACTGAACTTGGCACCTACCAGCCAGGGGATTGGTCACTGTCTTCCCACTGCACTGACTGCTCTGTCACATATCAGGTACTCACCTTAATTTTGTTCGATTGAAGACAAAAGTATATCACCGAGAGGAAAACGTCGCCATCAAGTTCTGGAGAAGTTCACTGAGACACAATCCCCTTCCATTTCAGCAGTGTAATTGTGAGATGAACATGTCCCGTTAAGATGGTGCAAAGCTCAACCCAGTGACCGAAATGTACTTTTATTTAAGCAGAAATTAAGCCCTTTAAAACCCTAGCAGCCTGGCTACAATCTCGGGTCTCTTTCCTGTGCTTCCCCCTCTGGTACAGGCTGGGAAATGTCTAAAAACTGCATCAGGACAATCTAAAACCTCGAGCATTCATCGAGAAGACTACACCAGTTCCATTTATACTGTGCGTCAACTGGGCTCAGGAATATTATTCTATGAATTAAGGAAAAAAAAGAAAACAATCCTAGGCTCTAAAACATCTGTCTGTAACAGCTGAGAGTGCCGTCATTGACCTTATTTAACATATCCGACCAATACACTGTAGGAAAAACACACAATCTTATACATTATAATACTGTGTGATACATTTCTTATGCGATACTCATTTCCCATGAAATTTCTTCCACCCCTAAATCCATCAGTACTGTATCCCAGTGTTAATGACAGATCTGTACCCACCAGTACTGTACCCCAGCATAGTGACAGACCTGTACCCACCAGTACTGTTTCCCAGCGTTAGTGACAGACCTGTACCCACCAGTACTGTATCCCAGCGTTAGTGACAGACCTGTACCCACCAGTGCTGTATCCCAATGTTAGTGACAGACCTGTACCCACCAGTACTGTTTCCCAGCGTTAGTGACAGACCTGTACCCACCAGTACTGTATCCCAATGTTAGTGACAGACCTGTACCCACCAGTACTGTATCCCAGCGTTAGTGACAGACCTGTACCCACCAGTACTGTATCCCAATGTTAGTGACAGACCTGTACCCACCAGTACTGTTTCCCAGCGTTAGTGACAGACCTGTACCCACCAGTACTGTATCCCAATGTTAGTGACAGACCTGTACCCACCAGTACTGTATCCCAGCGTTAGTGACAGACCTGTACCCACCAGTGCTGTATCCCAATGTTAGTGACAGATCTGTACCCACCAGTACTGTATCCCAGCGTTAGTGACAGACCTGTACCCACCAGTGCTGTATCCCAGCGTTAGTGACAGACCTGTACCCACCAGTACTGTATCCCAATGTTAATGACAGACCTGTACCTACCAGTACTGGATCCCAATGTTAGTGACAGACCTGTATCCACCAGTACTGTATCCCAATGTTAGTGACAGACCTATATCCACCAGTACCCCAGTGTTAGTGACAGACCCGTACCCACTAGTACTGTATCCCAATGTTAGTGACAGACCTGTGCCCACCAGCGCTGTACCTCTGTTATACAGACCTGTATCCACCAGTACTATACCAGTGTTATGCAGTGACAGACCTGTATCCACCAGTACTGTACCAGTTAGTGACAGACCTGTATCCACCAGTACTGTACCCGTTAGTGACAGACCTGTACCTACCTGTACTGTATCCATGTTAGTGACAGCCCTGTACCCACCAATACTGTACCCGTGTTAGTGACAGACCTGTATCTACCAGTACTGTACCCAAGTTAGTGACAGACCTGTACCCACCAGTACTGTACCAGTGTTAGTGACAGACCTGTATCCATCAGTACTGTACCCTAGTGTTATGCAGTGACAGACCTGCACCCACCAGTACTGTACCCCAGTGTTACAGTGACAGACCTGTATCCACCAGTACTGTACCCCAGTGTTAGTGACAGACCTGTACCCACCAGTACTGGACCCCAGTGTTACAGTGACAGACCTGTACCCACCAGTACTGGACCCCAGTGTTACAGTGACAGACCTGTACCCACCAGTACTGGACCCCAGTATTAGTGACAGACCTGTACCCACCAGTACTGGACCCCAGTGTTACAGTGACAGACCTGTACCCACCAGTACTGGACCCCAGTGTTACAGTGACAGACCTGTACCCACCAGTACTGGACCCCAGTATTAGTGACAGACCTGTACCCACCAGTACTGGACCCCAGTGTTACAGTGACAGACCTGTACCCACCAGTACTGGACCCCAGTGTTATCCAGCTCAAAATGCTCTCTCTAGACACCACCCAAGTTTGGAAGGGCAGGATCTAGAATTGTACTTACAGCCGTTTCTCTCAGTTACAGATGAAAACTAAACACACTCGCATGCTTTAGTGAAATGCTGGTACCCATACTGGCAGGCGACCCAAGGACATAAACATGAGCTGCTGCAGCATGCCCGGTACAGCTGCTGCGCAATACAGCACTGTAATATGGCTGCTTCCAACATACACTCTCGAGCCAACTTCCTTCTCGAGCCTTTGAGGAATGGCTGCTTTGAGAATTTCCTTGCAGAATGCATTTGGGAGGGGCAACAGCTTAATTCAGAATATAGGAGCACCATCACAGAGGCATTTTGTTTGGACCATTATCTGGCGAGGGACGTGCCCTGTAGTAGCGGTGGTATCGGTCAACCCTTAACACCAGGAATGACTGCGTTACACGATTTTGCGTGTGAGAGACTGTGTGTTGTGTGTGTGAGACAGTGTGTGTGTGTGTGTGTGTGTGTGTGTGTGTGTGTGAGACAGACACAGAGAGCTCATTCCACAACGAGTTCAACAGTCATTGGAGCCTACACCGGCAGCAGGAATAACAGCCTCCTGAGAGACAATGCCACTTCACTCCATCCTGGTTGAATAAAAGGTTGTTGTTTTAGTGTGTGTCATTTACTCAAATCCTTCATTTCAGCTTGTGCCTTTCCCAGCACGGCAGGAAGCCACAGAGTGCAACAGTGCACCAGTGGGAGGGGGGGGGGGGGCAGCTGCCGGGGGGCTGCCTTCAGTGGGTCACTCTGCATAGTGCATGATGGATTCCACATAGTTGCCAGGGAACAGACCGGTCACGCCGTTCATCACTCCTTCGTACCAACCATCATCATTCTTCTTCAGCACGTAAATGATGGCACCCTCTTGGAAAGACAATTCATCCTCTTTGTCTTTTGAATAGTCATAAATCGCAACCACTGTGAACAGAGAACAGCAACAATTAGCACTGGCACAGCAGCCCAGGCAGGACAGTGTGCACCAAGAGAAAGGGTCTCTCCACCAGCCTCCGTTCTCCCCTCGATGTTCAATGTAAACAGCCATGGCGAAAGCTTGGTGGGTCAACGCCCCTCCACTAGCCGAGCCGTGCAGACCAGGAAGGTGCCAGCTTCCATCCCCAGACTGCCCCGAGTTAGCTCATCTCAGTAGGGGAGTCACAATCGGCCACAGATGTGGGTCTGGTCTTTTGTCTCAAGGACCTGGGTTCAAATCCAGCACTGACTGGTGAGCTGAAAACCTCCTCTGTTTGCTGGCTGTAAGGGGCCTACATGAAATTAGCTTAGTGAAGCCTCAATCCAGCTCCTGTGGGTTAAGATCCACAGCACAAAACTGCCCCTGATTTGGCTCGTGGCTGGTTTGGGAAATGGGTAATTAGGTGCTGTTCTGAGGCATATTGTTCTGGCACAGTACAGGGAGCTTAGCTATACTCTGCATCCAATACTACTGTGCCTGGTCTGGGAGTGCTACATGGAACAGTGTCCAGGGAATTTAATTGTGGACCTAATTCTTGCTATAACTGACCACAGTGAGGGGGTGGGCCTTGTTATTAGCGATAGGGTTATCCCAGCTCCCATATACTGAAGGGGAGGGCCCTGTTATTAGGGGTGGGGTTATCCCAGCTCCCCTACAGTGAGGGGGAGGGCCCTGTTATTAGGGGTGGGGTTATCCCAGCTCCCATATACTGAAGGGGAGGGCCCTGTTATTAGCGATAGGGTTATCCCAGCTCTCCTACAGTGAGGGGGAGGGCTCTGTTATTAGGGGTGGGGTTATCGCAGCTCTCCTACAGTGAGGGGGAGGGCTCTGTTATTAGGGGTGGAGTTATCCCAGCTCCCATACAGTGAGGGGGAGGGCTCTGTTATTAGCGATAGGGTTATCCCAGCTCCCCTACAGTGAGGGGGAGGGCTCTGTTATTAGGGGTGGGGTTATCGCAGCTCTCCTACAGTGAGGGGGAGGGCTCTGTAATTGGGGGTGGGGTTATCGCAGCTCTCCTACAGTGAGGGGGAGGGCCCTGTTATTAGCGATAGGGTTATCCCAGCTCCCATATACTGAAGGGCAGGGCCCTGTTATTAGGGGTGGGGTTATCCCAGCTCCCCTACAGTGAGGGGGAGGGCTCTGTTATTAAGGGTGGGGTTATCCCAGCTCCCATACAGTGAGGGGGAGGGCTCTGTTATTAGGGGTGGGGTTATCCCAGCTCCCCTACAGTGAGGGGGAGGGCTCTGTTATTAGGGGTGGAGTTATCCCAGCTCTCCTACAGTGAGGGGGAGGGCTCTGTTATTAGGGGTGGGGTTATTGCAGCTCCCCTACAGTGAGGGGGAGGGCCCTGTTATTAGGGGTGGGGTTATCACAGCTCCCCTACAGTGAGGGGGAGGGCTCTGTTATTGGGGTGGGGTTATCCCAGCTCCCATACAGTGAGGGGGAGGGCTCTGTAATTGGGGTGGGGTTATCCCAGCTCCCATACAGGGAGGGGGAGGGCTCTGTTATTAGGGGTGGGGTTATCCCAGCTCCCATACAGTGAGGGGGAGGGCCCTGTTATTAGGGGTGGGGTTATCCCAGCTCCCATACAGTGAGGGGGAGGGCTCTGTAATTGGGGTGGGGTTATCCCAGCTCCCCTACAGTGAGGGGGAGGGCTCTGTAATTGGGGTGGGGTTATCCCAGCTCCCCTGCAGTGAGGGGGAGGGCTCTGTTATTAGGGGTGAGGGTTATCCCAGCTCCCATACAGTGAGGGGGAGGGCTCTGTAATTGGGGTGGGGGTTATCCCAGCTCCCCTACAGTGAGGGGGGAGGGCTCTGTTATTAGGGGTGGGGTTATCCCAGCTCCCATACAGTGAGGGGGAGGGCCCTATTAGGGGAGTGGTTATCTCAGTTCCCAGATATATAGTTGGAGAGTCCTATTAAAATGAACCTATTTATAGAACTGCTGGAACAGTAGTTTTTTTTCCTCTACCTACCAGAGAGAGGGGGGCAGAGGGGAGAAAGCGAGGGGGAGAGGGAAGGGAGAGTAGAGAGAGGGGGGAGAAGAGAGGAGAAAGAGAGGGAGGAGGAGAGAAAGAGAAAGAAAAGTGAGGGAGAGAGTGGAGGGAATTGCATGCTGACCTGCATTGATGTTTGCAAAATCTGCGGCAACAATATGTAATGCCAATGAAAGCTGCTGTTTGGCCAATCAGATGGAGACACCTGGAGTTGCACCATTTGCTGGAACTGAAGTTTCAGTTGATATGCTAACTTCTAGTCAAGGCCAATATCCATGCAGGGGCTGAGGAACTGCTTGGCAAGCTGCCAATATCAGCTGCCAGGTAAACTTTCCTGATACCGTAGCTCTGGCCACTGTTCACTGTATGTTAGGGCAGCACCAGTTTAACTTCAATATTAGCACAAGATTTAAGGCATTCACTGGAGGACCCTGACTTGTGTCCAACTTAGGAGGCATTTTGGACTGTCAATTGGCCGGTACTTTTGATGAAGACTGGTCGAGAACACCATTGGATGCTCTTTGGTGAATTCTCAGACTAACCGGAAACATTTACTTATGTCTCATAGGCAGCCCTGGATTCTGAGGTCACACAGCTACACAACGAGTCAAGTAATATCATGTATCCATCCGAGATCATTTTCCAGTGTTTCAACTGTTCAACGCATTAAAGAGTTTGAAACAGTACCTCAGAAAACAAGTGAGACACTGGGAATGTCAGCAAGTCTGGATGCTGGGCCCTTTCCTAACGGAAGGCAACTGTGTACCAACCCCAGAAGAATTTAACCAGTGCTCCCTCTGTGGTTTAGTGAGCTTCTCCAAGCAGTAGCTGAGCCATACGGACAGGAAAGTCCCAGGTTCCATTCCCGATCTGTGTTGAGTTATCTGGTCTTAGCCAGATCGGCCTGAAGTCGGAAGCGGAAAAAATTAGCCAGTGTTCTTCTCCTGATGGCTATCGAATGACCCTGCAGGAATTGTGTGCGTGTGGACACCCAATGAGGGCAGGATCAGATGCGGCCGTGTTTCCCCCACTGTCAAAAAGCCTCATTGTCTCAGTTCACAGATGAAGAATGGCTACTTGGGCAAGATAGATTTTTGTTGGGTAAGGGTATCAAGGGACATGGAGCAAAGGTGGGTAAATGGAGTTGAGGTACAGATCAGCCATGATCTAACTGATTGGAGGAACAGGCTCGAGGGGCCAATAAATGTATTGAGGTAAGTACGTAATAAAAAACACATCTGGGAAACCAGGATGCTGCTCCTTTTTACAGAAAATGCTTTTTTTGTATAGAATAAGAAGTTGCTCAAGCACAAACTAGTGCTGGGAGAAAGAAATCAGCTGATGCTCAAGAACTTTCATCCCAGGGTAGCAACTGAACAAATGCAGCTGTTGGGAGATGAAGAACTGCAACATGACTTTCTATTCAAGGTGTGCTCAGAATTAACATGGCTGCTACATGGCACCAACAGTTACACCAATGACACCCAATTCATTTGCATGTGAAAAATGAATGAATGAATGAATGAAGAATGGAAATTGCACTGCAGTCCTGTCAGCAGAAACCTAGAGCTGACGTGTTGCATGGGTTAATAAATCATTTTGTTGCGTAATAATGTACTTTTTGTCTGTATTGACTTTTTAAACTTGTATTTTGTATTGCTAGAAAGAGCATCAAATGGGTTAACACCCAAGATATCTCTTAACAGAAAAGCCAGCTGCTCAGACCAGACAGGTTAGATAGAGGGGGCTCCACAGGGTGAGTTTCGAAGGCAATGAATTGTCTAAAGTGTTAACTGACCAGTATCATCACATTCAATTAATGGCCATTGTCTCAGTCTGGCTAAAAGAAAAGGAAAATCAAGCACTGAGGATCACAGAGGGATAGAATTGAAAAGCAGAGACGTTATGCTAAACTTGGAGTACTGTGCACAATTCTGGTCTCCATATTATAAAACGGACATAGAGGCACTGGCAAAGGTGCAAAATAGATTCACAAGGATGATTCCAGAACTGAGAAGTTATATTTATCAGGAAAGACTGAAAAGGCGGGGGCTCTTTTCTCTAGAAAAAAAAGAGAAGGCTGAGGGGTTACCAGATAGAGGTCTTAATGAAGGGTTTTGATGAGGTAGACATAGAGAAGATGTTTCCACTTGTGTGGGAGACCAAATCTAGAGGTCATAAATATATAAGATAGTCCCCAAAATAAGGAATTCAGAGGAAACTTCTTTACCCAGAGTGGTTAGAATGAGGCACTCACTACCACAGGGAGTAGTTGAGGCGAATAGCATAGATGTGTTTAAGGGAAAGCTAGATAAGCACATGAGGGAGAAAGGAATAGAAGAATATGCTGATAGGGTTAGGTGAAGAGGGTGGGAGGAGGATCGTGTGAAGCATAAATATCAGCACAGACCAATTGGGGCAAAAGGCTTGTTTCTGTGCTGTAGACTCTATGTAATATCCATTCAATATTGAAGGATGCCTGCTGCCTGACTGTAATCATGTAACTACCTTTTGTTTCTGTGTAGATTCAAAGGGGATTGGGTCATGTACCTGTGGGCAAGTATGTCTGCAGAGGACATCCCAAGGGACCTTGACACAGATCAGAGTCAGGCCCTGCCTGGGGTAGTAAGTTTGAATGACAGCTCTGACACTGGCTGTAGGTTTGGACACCTCGGTGGCCAGGGATCTCCATTACGGATTATATTGAGCTCAATGTGTTTAAGAAAGTGAATCAAAATTCCTCGTCAGTTCTGCAGCCAGCAGCCTGAGACTATTTCTTGTGCTAGCCAACAGTTAGCTTTAAAACAGTAGCCTGTTCCACAATATAGGAAATGAGTTTATGCTGTAGAGTCTATATTGGTAGAGAAAGGGAGTGTCATCATTCATCATTTTACTTATCATGGAGAGTAATGTAGGATTTGCTGTTTTATACGTTTACTGTTTATTTATCTATCTTGAATAAATAAAACCAGTTGTTGGTTCAGAGCCCGAGTCTCAGTCTGTTAATAGAACACATTCAGTCCACTTTACAAAGAGAGATGCATCACGCACCATCACGTGATGCTCTCAAGTAGCCAGTATACACAGTAAGGATCACTAGGTCTCACTATCAGTTACCTAGACCCTTGGCAGGAAAAGACTCCAGATCATAGGGGACACTTATAGGGGTGGCCGATGATGCTGAAACGTGGAAAATAACTAGCGTCGAAAAACATGACTGTTATAAAACACAGAAAATTCACAAGAAGCGCAAGATATGGAGGTGCAGGGGCAATGTGGGAAATCAAAAATACTACAAATTTTGTATTTCCCATTCCACTGACCTTTCTCCAAATAGTTCTTGGGTGCCCATGGTGGATCCTCCTCTGCATATGGGTCACTATACTCTACCACAGCCGTTTCTTCCTCCTCATAATCCTCTGGTGGCGGGGGAGGGGGGGGTGACTCGTCAAATACTGTATCATCGGCTGGTGGAGGTGGTGGAGGGGTGGAGCCTTCTGAAACTACAATGTTGATATTACGTTAAAGGAAAGGACTTGCATTTAATCACGCCTTTCACGACCTCCCAAAGCGTTTTACAGCCAATGAAGTACTTTTGAAGTGCCGCCACTGTTGTAGTATAGAAAACGTGGTCAATTTGCACACAGCAAGCTCCCATAAACAACAATTAAATAAGTGGCCAGATAATCTGTTTTATGTGTTGGTTGAGGATAAATATTGGTTCAGAACACCAGGGAGAACTCCCCTGATCTTTGAATAGTGTCATATTTTTTAAATCACCTGAGAGGCAAGATGGGCCTCGGTTTAACATCTCAACCGAAAAACGGCGCCTCCAACAGTGCAGCATTCCCTCAGTACTGCACTGAAGTGCCAACCTAGATTATTTGCTCAAGTCTCTGGAACGGGGCTTGAACCCACAACCTTCTGACTCAGTGCTACCACTAAGCCAAGGCTAACACCATGCAATAAGCCTTTTACGTTTTGGGGTGAATAGAAGTGACATAAATCTTTGACAGTAAAATCAGCTTACACTTTGCAATAGGTTATACTAGCTGCATATTTGCACCTTCACTACATAAAGCTCTCCATTAAAACCAGAATAAACTTGATGGAATTATTAACAGACAATAGTATTGCTAATGTTAACAAGATAATTATAATTCAGATTTCACTATCAGAGTAATTTATATTTTATTTTGAAAGCAAATTCCCTTCACTGCATTTCAAAGTCCCTGGCCTCAAAATAGTTCCAGCCAAGTGGGTCAGAACGTCCTGAAACATGAATATTGTTCTGTATTATCCAGCTTGAGACATCCTTGTCAAGTGACCATCTTCTCCTAATATCCAAGAGGAGATGCAGAATTGCCAAGTGCCATGGAGATTGGATGGTACAGGGGATTAGACACCCCTGGGATATGGGTACAGAATCAGCACTAGGTGACGGGATGAACATTTTTGCTTTGTGCTGGCAGTTGGGGTCTTACATGAGATTGAACAGCCCCAATCCATATTCCTACTGGGCATGGGTAAATGACACAGAGGCATCCCATTTTGGCACTAAGTTGGTAATTTTACTCAGAGGATGTCAGGTGTGGGAAATGGAAAAAGGTTACACTTTGGCATTCAGGGACACTCTTCCAAGGTTGCGACTGAGGCACATCGTTGGAACAGAGTAGATGGACCTTCACGCTGAATCTAACCCTCGCTGGGCGTGTTTGATGGGGCCGCTTGGGTGAGGTAACAGCGACTGATGTCAATGGAACTATGCCCAACGAGTTTTCAGGAGACAATGGGAGAAAAGGGGCAAATATAAATTCAACTGTGCAAAGGTGGCATGCATCAGGGAGTTTTGCTATTAATGTTCCCTACAGCATTCAAAACCTGCGTATTCGTGCTGCAGAGAAAATTACCAGTAACCTCGGCAGCAGCAATTCATATTCAAAGACAATGCATTAAAAAAAAGCGCGAAATGGCTTCTTAAAAATAACCCAGTACTGTACATGTGCAAAGGTTTTTGGGTTCAAGGCTATAGAGACATTGCAGGAACAGACTGAGCTTCCAATCCTTCTTCAGAACCAGACAGAATTTCAGCACCAATACACAATCTAACCAATCAAACAAAAAGGGAATGTATGGCGCAGTGGATCAAACACCGCCTTTTACCTGGGTTCTGATCCATATCCCACTGTGTTGAGTTAACTGAACTCACTGTGGCACTTGCAACTAAACACAGGGGACGAGGTGGTGCAGTGAGTTGGATGCTGGTGTCTCACTTCCAGGTCCTGGATTCAAATCCAGCCCAGACTGATGGGTTGAAAGTCAGCTGGCTGCAAGAATGCTATGCCAAATGCATTTGGTCAGTCTCTGTCCAAAGGGTGGGAAATAGAAAAATGTCACACAGGTGCAAGAGGGAGTTGTTGTCCGAAATGCAGTCAAGACAGAGTGGACAGAGCTTGGTTCTCCTTTACTTTCAGCCGTAGTTTAAAAAAAATTCATTTATGGGATGTGGGCGTCGCTCGCAAGGCCAGCATTTATTGCCCATCCCTAATTGCCCTTGAGAAGGTGGTGGTGAGCCGCTTTCTTAAACCGCTGCAATCCATGTGGTGAAGGTACTCCCACAGTGCTGTTAGGTAGGGAGTTCCAGGATTTTGACCCAGCGACGATGAAGGATCGGCGATATACTTCTAAGTCAGGATGGTGTGTGACTTGGACAGTTGACAGGGTCTTTGACTGTATCTGGCCCATTACCCATGCCTTCACTCTCACTTCCCTTCATGATGACCACAAGGTCCTCTTGGTCTCCACTAGCTACTGCACTGGCCAGATCATTTTCCACCATCCGGAACATGATCCCATCACCAAACATCTTCCCTTCTCCTCTACGTTTTAGTGAAGGACCATTATCTCTAGGACACCCTTGTTCGTTCGTCCATGACCCCGAGTTCTGGCTGCCCTTCCACCAGTACTCCCAATCTAACCGTGAACATGTGCAACCTTTTCCTAACCCAATGTCCAGGGACCCACATACTCTGTCCCGTGTGACACACAATTTGCATGTACTTGCTCCAACCTCATGTACATGGATTTGCAGCTCGCAGTGCAGTCTCCTCGACACTGGTTAGACGTAATGCAGACTGGGTGACTGCTTTGCTGAACATTTCAGTTCAGTCCATAAATGCGCCAGTGATCTCTCTGTGGCTTGTCTCTAACTCCCCTTCCTGTTCCTATTCCGACCTGTCTACCTCTGCCCTTCAACGCTTTCCCAACCAAGCTCCATACAATACACCTGGACAGTTGGCAGCACTCTACTCTGAAGACTGACTTTAACAAGGTCAGACCGTAGCCATCTCTCCTACTTTCTTGCCCGTTTCACCCATCATACTGTTCATTCACCTCCATTTCAGAGATTTTATTCTGTTTCCTTCTTGTGCCTCTCCACTGCCTTATCTACTTTGTACATCAGTTTTCAACTTTTTAAAAAACCTTTGGGGGGAGAAATTCAGTATCGCCCCGTTAAGGGCGCGATTATCGGCCGGGCGCAAAGTTTAGCGCTTGGCGCTAATTATCGCCTCCAACTGCAAACTTGGCTTTTATCACCCCTGGAGGTGATTGGAGCGCTAAATCAGGCGCTGCACACCTGTCTTAAGGCGCAAAGGCCGAGGAGCGAGGCGCTAACTTAGAGCGCGGGCACAGCGCAGGTGATGTCAGTTAGCAATGGAACACAGACACACTGGCGCCGGACAGTTCTTAAAGGAGCGGGTCGATCTTGCTCTCCAGCCACACCCTGCTCATTGGAGCCTTGAATCTCGGCCTGGAGAGACCTGTGACTACATTTTCCAGCCAAGGACTATGGAGAGGGTGAGAGAACGAGCTCAGCGCTTCAGCGAGCGGGCCTTGGAGGCTCTGGTTGGCGCGGTGGAGCGCAGAAGATCTATACTCTACCCTGAGAGTGACAGGAGGCCTTTGCCGCGCAACTACAGAAGAGTGTGGAGGGAGGTGGCTCAGCACGCCTCCTGCAGGAGCATGGTGACCAGGACCCATACTCAATGTCGCAAAAAGTTCAACGACTTCACTCGGGTCATCAGGGTGAGAGGCATTTTTTAATACCTCTCCATCCCTCCATCTCAACCTCACTCTATGGCCAGAGGGTCTTAAAACCCCAATGCCCAACACTCATCCAACACCTATGGCCCTCTCATGAAACACACACACACATTCCACACTTTGCATACAGTAAGGGCTATTCAACTATGGGAGGCACATCAGGCAAGACCATGGCTGCATACATTAAGGGCTATTCAATTATGGGAGGCACATCAGGCAAGACCATGGCTGTATATTTACTCAGACGCCGTCCTTTCTTGCAGGTCAAGCTATCGCATAATAGGAGACAGCAGCAACGGACGGGTGGAGGGCGGCCTCAGCTGCAACCCCTCAGCGATCTTGAGGCGCGCGTCCACAGGATTGTGGCAAGCCAGGTGATCGGTCCCGTCGCCCCTGGAGAGGCCAACCCCGTTCGGGACAGCAATGGTAAGGTCATCACCTTTTTCTCCTCTCTCATTCCACTTGTCCCTCACAACACCAGCCTTTGACACTTTCAATCCAACTTACTAAATCGCTGCACTCCTTCCTCCCTTACTGCCCCCCTGTCCTCACGCTAAAGCCACTCTTGTACCTCCCTGCTTTCAGATGGTGATTCACCAGCTGAGGAGACGGGCCCTCAAGCTGCCAGTGGGAGCGAAGCTGCAGGCGAGGAGGAAGAGGAAACCGGAGCATCAGCGCCACCCTCTCCTGAGGAAGCCCATGCCCACACTGGGAACACGTCTTCCCTGGAGGGGAGCAGGGGGGGAAGGGTCTGATGAGGGTGAAGCTCCAGGACCCAGCGGGCTGCAGCAACGCGATGTGGCTAGGGAAGCTTGGGGGCCTTCTCCCCGGAGGGAGAGTAGGCCAGCGAGTCCTGCTGCACTGGACGCTGAAGAGGAGCGGCTCATCACTGAAATGAACATCCAGGCCGTGGACATGCACACTCAGCTCATGGGTGCAGTGGGAAGGGTGCCTGAATGCACTGATGCACTGGCAAGGAGTGTGGAGCACGTCGCTGTAGCACAGGCAGATGCCACGCTAAAGCTTAGTGCTGCAATTCAGTCACTGGCTGCCGTGATCCCATCTCAGACTGCTCTCATGCAGACTCAGATTGAGGCCACGCAAGCACTGACTGCTGCCATTGTCGCTGGTTCGGACACATTTCCCCGGGGCTCTCACTGCGCCGCAGCAGGCCAGCAATCTGTGCTCCGGCAGATTGCTCCGGATGATGTGCTGCCCCGTGGGAGTGCCAGTGTCGGTCGAGCAGGGGGTTGCTGTCCTCTCTCAAGATGACAGCATTCCTGCTGCCACCACTGTCACTTCCCCATTGCACATGCCATCGCCTGTAGCCCAGACTGCTGCCGCCCATGCAGAGTTGGTGCAGTCTGCAGCCGGGCTCTCCAGGCCCAGAGCTGGTCGAGGCCGTCCTTCAAGGGCATCTGCAGTCTCAGGTTCTGACAATCAGCAGCCTTCCACCAGCCTTGCTGCAGCCACTGGGGCCCCATTACGGAGGAGCAGTAGGGTGGGAAGGGGGGAAGTGCGCAAGGGAAGGAGATCACCCTCGAAGGGCACAAAGTAGGAGGTGTGACGAAATGTTGGTCAATTTTTTATTAAAGGCCAAGGTTCGTGTTCAAACTTTTGTTTAGTGTTTTGGACATTATCTCCAGGTTGTGAGAACCAGTTATGTTAATGAATGATTTTTTGTGTTTGTTTCTATTAGTTTGTCATGAAGAAATGACACACAGAGTTTGTGAAATAAAAAAGTTTTTGTATTCAAAATGTACAGGTTTGGCCTTTGGAATCATTGCTGCCGTGGCCGGCTTAGGGGTTGCGGGTTGGTTTCATTAATGTTGTTCTCCATGCCAGAAGCCATTTCCTCAGTAGGGGCCTAGAAGCGGCTTGTTATCAGCCGTTGACGGACGGCCCTTGCAATTTCAACATTGTGGGCCTCCCTCCCGCTTTGGTGCTGCTGCTGCTGCTGATCATCCTCCTCCTCTTCCTCCTCCTCCTCCTCCTCTGGTGGTGCTCCAAGGCCTGGTGGCATTGGCTGGGTCCTGAGGATTGCCAGGTTATGCAGCATGCAGCACACAACTATGAAGAGGGAGACTCGCTCAGGCGAGAACTGCAGGGCTCCTCCTGAGTGGTCCAGACAGCGGAACCGCTGCTTGAGCACGCCGATCGTCTGCTCAACGATGTTCCTGGTGGCGAGATGGCTCTTGTTGTACCGCAGCTCAGCAGGGGTGTTGGGGTTACAGAGCGGTGTCATCAGCCAGGTGCACAGTGGATAACCCTGGTCCCCGAGGAGCCGACCACGTGGCTGATGCGACGCCTGGAAAAGTTCTGGCACAGCAGTCTGGCGCAGGATGAAAGCATCGTGGCTGCTGCCAGGATAGCGGGCATTGACTGCGAGTATCAGCTGTCTGTGGTCACAGACCAATTGGATGTTTAAGGAGTGGAACCCCTTGTGGTTTCGGAAAACCTCTGCATTCTCATGCGGTGCCCGCAATGCCATATGCGTGCAGTCAATGGCGCCCTGCACTATGGTGAAGCCCGCTATCCTCGCAAAGCCCAATGCGCGTTCATGCTGTTTGGCCCGGGTCATCGGGAAAGAGATGTACTGGCGTCTCCTTTTATAGAGGGCATTTGTGACCTGACGGATACAGCAATGGACCGCGAACTGGGAGATATTGGCGATGTCCCCAAAAGGAGCCTGTGGCATAAAAGTTCAGAGCCACTGTCACCTTCACTGCCACCGACAGAGACGTCCTGGTCCTTAGTAGAGGCTGCAGATCTGGCTGCAGCAGGTGGCAGAGCTCAGTGACCACCTCCTTGCTGAAGCGCAGCCTGCGCAAACACTGCTCCTCAGACAAATTAATGTAGGAGAATTGTTGCCAAAATACCCTGGGAGGGTAAGATCTCCTGTACAGAGGCCTGTTGGCCCTCCTCCGTCTGGCCATGATTGCCACTCTCTCTCTGCGTCTCTGTTGCCTCCGATTCTGCAGGCGCAGGACGACGCCCCGAATCAGTGCAGCCCCCATAGTCTCTTGGTAATCGAAGTAATGAAGGTCAAATCCAAAAGTACCTGCAAAGTGATGCTCAGTAGCCAAAACTACTTCACACAGCATTGATTCTATGCAGAAGCCTCTCCTTCTCTCTCTTTCAGAATCTCTCTCTGTCAGAATGAGTGGTGCAAAAATGTCTACCACAGAAAAAGCCAGGAAGAGGCCGCCTTTGAATAGCGCCCCCCCCAGCCCCTCACCGACTGGGAAACGTTCCAGTCTCCCTGTCGTTGCTTGCGCCAGGCGGAAAGGAGGGGGGCGCCACTCAATATCCGGTCCGGGGCACCACCGGGGTGTTGCACGCTCGACTGACGTCAAGATCTGCAGACGCAGGAGATCGGGACGGTAGTGTTTAGCGCCGCCGCAAAATGTCTGGTCAATTTCGCGAGCAGTGCAGACATCGCCGCGCCCGGGCGCTAGTTGCTTTGCGCCCCATTAGCGCCTTCTTAAGGCGCTAACGGGAGGCGCAAACCAATCGAATTTTTCCCCCTTAGGATATAACTAACTACCTCCCTGGGACAGGAGTCAGCATTCCTGGTTCTTGACTTCTATGTGGCGTTCTTCCTCTCCTCCCGCTCGTTTTGTTCAGTCCTATTAAGGGTCTTACTAGCTTCCAGTTTCCAGTTCTGTATAACCAGAGCACTTGCTGCTTCTCTTTTTACTTGCGACCAAACTCTAACTCTGTATCTAACCCGTGCTGTACCTGCCCTGGGAGTGTTTGATGGGACAGTGTAGAGGGAGCTTTACTCTGTTTCTAACCTGAGCTGTACCTGCCCTGGGTGTGCAGTAACAGATACAGCGCTGGATAAGCTGACAATGTTTCTTGTGCTGGTTGGTCTGTTCTTGGTGCAATGCTTTTGCAGAACGTCTGCAGACACGGAAAGCCCGATTGCCAATGAGAGAAAGCGGAAAGCGTGGACTTACTGTTATCCTGAACTCTGGCCACGAAACCCATCAGCGGCAGCTGCGGTGTAACCTGCAGAATAGAAGGTGGGGGCGGAGCAAGGGGCACTGCACACGAGAGCAGACACGGGAATGAGGGAAAGGAAAGGAACAAACAGCCGTGAGAAGCAGCAGAGAAAACATTTACAAACAAAACAAGAACAGACACTCGCAAGGCAAGGCTGCGTTTATAAACCCACACCAGGCTCAAAGCCAGCAGGAGATGCAAAGCTTTCTCAACCAGAGACATTAGAAAGGAAATGCTGCTCACGGACACATACCGATCAATGCCAGGAGTAAGCACGCATTAAACCATTACAGTTTGTCCAGGCTATTGTTTAAGAGTGAGGGAGGTGATATTAATTTAGCTTCACCCTCCCTGCCCACACAGTGCTGCTCATTTGCACTATTTAGAAGGCATAAGTCAGGAGTGCGATGGAATACTCTCCACTTGCCTGGATAAGTGCAGCTCCAACAACACTCAAGAAGCTCGACACCATCCAGGACAAAGCAGCCCGCTTGATTGGCACCCCAGCCTTTACCACTGGTGCACCGTGGCTGAAGTGCGTACCATCTACAAGATCCACAGCAGAAACTCGCCAAGACTTCTTTGACAGCACCTCCCAAACCCGCAACCTTTATCACCTAGAAGGACAAGGGCAGCAGGCGCATGGGAACACCACCACCTCCAAGTTCCCCTCCAAGTCACACACCATCCTGACTTGGAAATATATCGCTGTTCCTTCATCGTCACTGGGTCAAAATTCTGGAACTCCCTTTCTAACAGCAATGTGGAAGTACCTTCACCACACGGATTGCAGCAGTTCAAGAAGGCGGCTCACCACCACCTTCGAGGTCAATTAGGGATGGGCAATAAATGCCAGTGACGCGCACATCCTCTGAATGAATAAAAAAAATACTAGCTGATTTCCCACGGTGTTCCTCGTGGGTATTCTGGGATCTGATGCACAGGTGCAATGTTTAGCTGCTAGCCTGACCCTTCAAGGTCACTGCTCAGGTATTCTC
Organism: Squalus acanthias; assembly: GCA_030390025.1. Classification (NCBI taxonomy): domain Eukaryota; kingdom Metazoa; phylum Chordata; class Chondrichthyes; order Squaliformes; family Squalidae; genus Squalus; species Squalus acanthias. The sequence continues at coordinate 97,653,858 of CM059427.1, read as the reverse complement.
TGTCAGGAAGTGATGTAAAACAGCTTGGGGGTCATTTAGGTCAATTCCTATCATTGTTAGTTTCCCCAGATTGGGAGCGACTTAGCTCTACTTCTCAACAACTCAATAACCTCTGCAAGTTATCAGGTCAGAAAAACCAGCAGAAAATGCCTAGGTTTCTTTTTCTATATCTATTTGTATGAAAAATTTTATTGCCTGCATGAACTTCCAGTCTGCACACTAGACTTCCCCTTGTTATGTTTTTGTCACACATTGTGTCAACATTTTCCATTGTAAATGCCTGTGTCCACATTTATAATGGAAAACTGCTTACAACAGCTTTATAAGGTACAGCCGAGCTCCAGGGGTCCTGGTTAAAACACAGTTTTATAGAATCATACAGCACAGAAGGCGGCCATTCGGCCCATCATGCATGTGCCAGCACTTTGAAAGAGCTATCAAATTAGTCCCACTCCCCTGCTCTGTCCCTATAGCCCTCGAAATCTTTCCCCTTCAAGTATTTATCCAATTCCCTTTTTGAAAGTTACTATTGAATCTGCTTCCACCACCCTTTCAGGCAGTGCATTCCAGATCATATCAACTCGCTATGTAAAAACATTTCTCATCTCCCCTCTGGTTCTTTTGCCAATTACCTTAAATCTGTGTCTTCTGGTTAAGAACATAAGAAATAGGAGCAGGAGTAGGCCATTTGGCCCCCTCGAGCCTGCTCCGCCATTCAATATCATGGCTGATCTTCTACCTCATCTCCACTTTCTTGCACTATCCCTATATCCCTCGATTCCCTTAATATCCAAAAATCTATCGATCTCTGTCTTGAATATACTCAACAACTGAGCCGCCACAGCCCTCTGGGGTAGAGAATTAGAGATTCACCACCCTCAGTGAAGAAATTTCTCCTCATCTCTGTCCTAAATAGCCGAACCCTTATTCTGAGACTATGGCCCCTGCCAGGGGAAACTTCCTCCATGCATCTACCCTGTCAAGCCCTGTAAGAATTTTGTATGTTTCAATGAGATCACCTCTCATTCTTCTAAACTCTAGAGAATATAGGCCTAGTCTACTCAATCTCTCCTCATAGGACAATCCCCCCCATCCCAGGAATCAGTCTGGCGAACCTTCGTTGCACTCCCTCTATGGCAAGTATATCCTTCCTTAGGTAAGGAGACCAAAACTGTACACAATACTCCAGGTGTGGTCTCACCAGGGCCCTATATAATTGCAGTAAGACGTCTTTACTCTTATACTCAAATCCTCTTGTAATAAAGGCCAACATACCATTTGCTTTCCTAATTGCTTGCTGTACTTGCATGTTAACTTTGTGATTCGTGTACAAGGACACCCAGGTCCCTCTGAACACCAACATTTCCCAATCTCTCACCATTTAAAAATTACTCTGCTTTTCTATTTTTCCTACCAAAGTGGATAACTTCACATTTCTCCACATTATATTCCATTTGCCATGTTCTTGCCCACTCACTTAGCTTGTCTATATCCCCTTGAAGCCTCTTTGCATCCTCCTCACAACTTACATTCCCACCCAGCTTTGCATCATCAGTAAACTTGGATATATTGAGGCAGAAATTCCGATCCCTACGGGTGTGTACGCGCTGTATACTCACCCGTAGGGCCAACGGAAATGCCGGTTTTAGGCATGCACTGCGCATGTGCTGGAAACCGGCATTTCCGATCTGTCAAGAAAGCTCTTGACAGATCCTCCACCTGCCTGGGAGCAGGGCCTCTGCGGGTGGAGAGTTCCGTTTTTTGGAGACCCTCCGCCTGCAGAAAACACTTACAATTCTTGCGCCTGCTTTTACCAGGATAAGAGTTGAAAAAAGTAAAAAAAAACAATTTTTCCACTGATTTATCATTTAAAAATACTTTAAAGAAAGGTAAGTTTATTTTTAGCCCCGTTAAAAACTTTAATTATTTTTTCAAAAAATAAAATTTTTGTTTAAAATACTTAATTTATTGCAATTTAAAGTCATTTAAAAAATGTGATTTAAAAAAAAAAAATTATTTAAAGTTTTACTAGTTTTGGGGGTGATCTCTATTCATATATTTGACACGTCTTCCTGTCAAATGTATGAAGGGAGATTCCCTTCTAGATTGGCTCCCCATGGCCCAAGTGATCCCAGGGACGCTGCGAACCGCCTGCGCCTCTGGGATACGTGGGCTCTGTGCACCGGCAGTTTGGAGAGGCCCAGCAACGGAACTCTGCGCCTCCCGGGAGCCCTCCGGTCTAGGCGCAGATTTTTCCAGATCGCAGCCCTCCGCCCGCGGGAGGCCTGCGAACGGAATTTCTGGGCCATTACATTTGGTCCTCTCATCCAAATCATTGATATAGATTGTGAATTGCTGAGGCCCAAGCACTGATCCTTGCGGTACCCCCCACTAGTTACAGCCAGCCAACCTGAAAATGACCCGTTTATTCCTACTCTGTTTTCTGTCCGTTAACCAATCCTCAATCCATGTTAGTATATTACCCCCAATCCCATGAGCCCTAATTTTGTTTAATAACCTCTTGTATGGCACCTTATCGAATACCTTCTGAATATCCAAATGCACCACATCCACTGGTTCCCCCTCATCTATTCTGCTAGTTACAACCTCAAAAAACCCTTTCAGATTAATCAAACACGATCTCCCTTTCATAAATCCGTGCTGACTCTTCCAATCCTATTATTATTTTCTAAGTGCCCTGTTACCACGTCCTTAATAATAGGTTCTAGCATTTTCCCTACTACTGTTGTCAGGCTAACTGATCTGTAGTTCCCCGTTTTCTCTCTCCCTCCTTTCTTAAATAGTGGGGTTACATTTGCTACCTTCCAATCTGCGGAAACCGTTCTAGAATCTATGAAATTTTGGAAAATGACAACCAATGCACCTACTATCTCTATAGCCACCTCTTTCAAAACCCTAAGATGTAGGCCATCAGGTCCAAGGGATTTATCGGCTTTTAGTCCCATTAATTTCTCCAATCCTATTTTTTTTTTAACTAATACTAATTTCTTTCAGCTCCTCATTCTCGTTAGACCCTTGGTTCTCCACTATTTCCAAGAAGTTTTTTGCGTCGCCTTCGGTGAAGACAGACACAAAGTATTTGTTTAATTTCTCTGTCATTTCCTTATTCCCCATTATAATTTCTCCTGGCTCAGCCTGTAAGGGGACCCACATTTACTTTTGCTAATCTTTTCCTTTTTACATACCTATAGAAGCTTTTACAATATGTTTTTATGTCTCTCGCTAGTTTATTCCCATATTCTATTTTCCCTTTCTTAATCAATTTCCTGGTCCTCCTTTGCTGAATTCTAAAATCCTCCCAATCCTCAGGCTTACTATTCTTTTTGGCAACATTATAAGCCTCTTCCTTTGATCTAATACTAGCTTTAATGTCTCTTGTTAGCCACGGTTGGACCACTTTTCCTGTGGGGTTTTTGTGCCTTAAAGGAATGTATATTTGTTGTAAATTATGTATTAATTCTTTAAATGCTAGCCATTGCTCGTCCACTGTCATACCTTTTAATGCAGTTTCCCAATCTACCTTAGCCAACTCGCCCCTCATACCTACGTAGTTTGCTTTGTTTAGATTTAAGACCCCAGTTTCAGATTTAACGAAATCACTTTCAAATTCAATATAAAATTCTATCATATTATGGTCACTCTTCCCTAAAGGCCCCTTTACTACAAGGTTATTAATTAACTCTTTCTCGTTGCACAATGCTAGATCTAAAATAGCATGTTCCCTAGTTGGTTCCTCAACATACTGATCTAGAAAACTATCTTGCATACATTCCATGAATTCGTCCTCCACACTATTACTGCAAATTTGGTTTGCCCAGTCTACATGTAAATTAAAATCCTCCATGATTACTGTATTACCCTCGTTACATGTGCTTCTAATTTCCTGATTTATACTCTGTCCTACATTACAACTATTGTTTGGGGGTCTATAAACAGCTCCCACCAATGTTTTCTGCCCCTTGCTGTTTCTTAGCTCCACTCAAACTGATTCTACTTCTTGATTTTCGGAGCGAAGATCCTTTCTCTCTACTGTCTTTAGCCCATTCTTTATCAGGGCTACCCCTCCTCGTTTTCCATTTTGCCTATCTCTTCTAAAATTTAAGTATCGTGGAATATTTAGTTCCCAACCTTGGCCACATTGCAACCACGTCTCGGTAATGGCCATTATATCAAACCTATTCATTTCTATCTGCGCTATTAATTCATCTATTTTGTTGCGAATGCTTCGTGCATTCAGATATAGTGCCTTTAGCTTTGACTTATTTCTATTTTTCCCCGGTTACCTTAGTCATTGATGCCTTATAACCTTTGTTACTCTCTGTACCTTCCTGACCCATTCTGCTTATTTTTACCCAAAACTCTACTCTGCTCTACAGCCTTGACATTTCTCTCGTTGCTTTTAAATTTACTCTTTCCTGAATCCTCCCACCCCGCCTTCATTAATTTAAAGCCCTGTCTACTGCCCTAGTTATTCAGTTCACCAGGACACTGGTCCCAGCCCGGTTTAAGTGCAGCCCATCCCAACAGAACAGCTCCCTCTTTCCTCAGTACTGGTGCCAGTGCCCCATGAACTGAAACCCCTTCCTCCCACACACCACTCTTTGAGCCAAGCATTTAAACCTCTAATCTGTTTGTCCCTATGCCAATTTGTGCATGGCTCAGGTAACAATCCAGAGATTATTACCTTTGAGGTTTTGCTTTTTAATTTGGATCCTAGCTCCTCAAATTCCCTCAGCAGAACCTGATTCCTAGTTTTACCTATGTCGTTGGTTCCTACGTGAACCATGACAAGTGGATCCTCCCCCTCCCACTCCAAGTTCTCCTCCAGCCGCGAGGAGATGCCTTTAACCCTGGCACCGGGCAGGCAACACAATCTTCGGAATTCTCGGTCGCGGCTGGAGAGAACAGTATCTATCCCCCTGACTATACTGTCCCCTACCACAACTGCATTCCCTTTCACTCCCCCCACTTGAATGGCCTCCTGCGCCATGGTCAGCTTGCTCATCCATCCTGCAGGCTTTTCCCTCATCCACACAGACAGCAAGAACCTCATACCTGTTGGACAAGGGCAAAAGCTGAGGTTCCTCTAGCACTGCACCTGGGGTCCGCTTACCTGCCTGAGTTGCAGTCACACCCTCCTGTCCCTGACCACTGTACCACTACCTAACCTAAGGGGCGTGACTGCCTTCTGGATCAAAGTGTCCAGGTAACTCTCCTCATCCCTGATGCCCCGCAATATCTGCACCTCAGACTCCAGCTCAAAAACTCTGAGCTGAAGTTCCTCAAGATGCAGGCACTTACTGCAAACGTGGTTGTCCGGTATCACAATGCTCTCCACAAACTCCCACATGCTGCAGTTGCGGCACACCACCTGCACTGCCAGCCCTATATGACCTTGTTTTATTTAATTAAATTTGTAATTAGGTAACTTAGTTTACAGTTACCGACCCTCCTGCTAGTGGTAACAGTTTTTCCCTATCTACTCTAGCAAAACCCCATAAAATTTTGAACACCTCTATTAAATCTCCCCTTAACCTTCTCTGCTTTAAGGAGAACGATCCCAGCTTCTCTAGTCTCTCCACATAACTGACATCCCTTATCTCTGGTATCATTCTCCTAAATCCCCTCTGCACCGTCTCCAAGGCTTTGACATCCTTCCTAAAGTGTGGTGCCCAGAATTGAACACAATACTCCAGCTGAGGCCTACCCAGTGATTTAGAAAGGTTTAGCATAACTTCCATGCTTTTGTACTCTATGTCTCTATTGATAAAACCAAGGATCCCGTTTGCTATTTTAACAGCCTTCTCAACTTGTCCTGCCACCTTCAAATATTTGTGTACATAAACCCCCAAGTGTCTCTGTTCCTACACCCACTTTAAAATTGTACCATTTAGTTTATATTGCCTCTCCTCATTCTTCCTTCCAAAATGCATCACTTCTCTGCATGAAATTCCATCTGCCCAGTGTCTGCCCATTTCACCAGTCAATGTCCTCCTGAAGTCTGTTACTATCCTCCTTGTTGTTTACTACATTTCTGAGTTTCATGTCATCTGTGAACTTTGAAATGATGCCCTGTATACCAAGTCCAGGTCATTAACATGCATCAGTGGTCTGGTACGGTAGTCGAGTGGTTATGTTACTGGACTGGTAATCCAGAGGCCTGGACTAATATCTGGGGACATGAGTTCAAATCCCACCATAGAAGCTGGGGAATTTAAATGCAGTTAATTAAATAGAAAAATCTGGTTCACTAATGTCCTTTAGGGAAGGAAATCTGCCGCCCTTACCTGGTCTGGCCTATAGCAATGTGGTTGACTCTTAACTGCCCTCTGAAATGGCCTAGCAAGTCACTCAGTTGTATAAGGTGACTCACCACTACCTAAAGGGCAATTAAATGCTGGCCTTGCCAGCGACGCCCACATCCAATGAATAAATAAAATATAAAATAATGACCCCTGGGGAATACCACTTTAAAAACAACCATTCACTACTCTGCTTTCTGTCCCATAGCCAATTTCGTATGTCACTGCCCTTTTAATCCCATGGGCTTCCATTTTGCTAACAAGTCTATTATGTGGCACTTTATCAAATGCTTTTTTAAAGTCCATATACACACCAACCGCACTACCTTCATCCACCCTCTGAGTCACTTCATGAATTAACTCAATCAAGTTCGTCAGACACGATTTGCCTTTAACAAATCCACGCTGGCTGTCATTTATTAACCCGTTTTTCCAAGTGACAATTAATTTTGTCCCAGATTAGTGCCTCAAAGTTTTTCCACCACCTACGTTAAGCTGACTGGCCTGTCATTGCCGGGTTGATATCTCTCCCCTTTGTCGCAACCCTCCAGTCCTCTGGCACCACTCCCACATCCAAGGTGGATTGAAAGATTGTGGCCAAAGCCATAATGAGTACAGCCAGACTCCAGGGACCCTGGTTATAACACAGCTTTATAATAAGGTATAGTTGAGCTCCAGGGGCCCTGGTTATAACACAACTTTATAATAAGGTACAGCCAAGCTCGTTATAAAACACCTTTACAATGAGGATGCAAAGCAATAGTTAAAAGAATTCTAGCTTTCCTGCCACTCTCTCCTGTTTGACAAGCACCATTGGATTCTCAGTTGTGGAAAATTCCGGTATATTATGAGACTCAAAAAACAATCAAACTGATTAACTCTGAAAAGTCTCAGTTCTTTCTGAATGCACTGAGCAGAACATCCATTCGCAATCCCAGCTCCAGCACCGAGAATGGAATGATAGAAAACCTGTTTTTTGAGGATTTCTTTTCCTGTTGTGATTCCAAGACCAGAGAGTTGTTTGGGGATGAAGGTTATGACATTGAGCGGGACTGGTTGAAAGCTGTCTTTACCTCTCGATTCAGTTGCCTGGTTCTGACTGTAGTACGGTCCCCCGTTGACTTGATTCTGGAGACTGCACTGTGAGGTCAAGGATGGTGGGCGTCTGTAGCCGGGTAGAGAACCTCCTATAGTGGCAGGATTCTGCCGCTGCGCTGGTCGATTCATGCTGTAGAACTGAGTAGTGTGCCCTGAAATATTTGATGGAGGAAAAATCACTTTAGAAGCTGAACAAGTTAGTAGTGTTTAGAAAAAGTCCTATAAATAAATAAAAAATTGCATTTATATAGTGCCTTTCACAACCTCAGGACGCCCCAAAGCGCTCTACAGCCAATGAAGTACTTTGAAGGGTAGTCACTGTTGTAATGTCGGAAACGCAGCAGGCAATTTGCGATCAGCAAGATCCCACAAACAGCAATGAGAAAATAACCAGGTCCGGGCTGGTCAGATACCCTGCCTGACGCCACTTTAGGCACAAAGCAGTTGGGCCTTTTCTGTGCTGTTAATTCGATGTAATCTATTTGTGATGTTGGTTGACGGATAAATATTGGCCAGGACACCAAGAGAACTCCCCTGAATAGTGCCACAGGAAAATTTACATCCACTTGAGGGGGCAGACGGGGCTTATCCGAAAGACGGATAACTTTTCAGCAGAAGCCCTACAATGGGCCATTCTGCATACAGAATCACAGACACCAACTCGTACAGAACTGCTGTCTACAAGATTCGCTCAGAACATACAATTTACACTATTGGGAAACATTCTACTTCGATTAGGCTCTGTTTATACAAATGTCAGAACGGAAACCCAAGAACTATAAAGAATAGGAATAGGAACAGGCACCAAACGAGAGTCAGAAGCCAAACCTTACCCAAACTGAACCCCTCGCCGTCACTAGTCACCCTACCATGAAAAAACCCAACAGAGCTGAATGCTGGCGCGATTCAAGCTATAACACACAGAATTACACATCACATTAAATACAGCTGACAGACCGGCTATTCTGCAAGTGCTGGATTTGAACTCTTCATGGGTCTCTCAACAAGTGAGTCACATGGGTCCCTCCCTCATTCCACCAGTCGGAGGTGAGGATGAGTCCCGGTGTGAGACAGAGACATTCCCATGCGAAACATGCAAACCTATTACCTGCTGAGAAGACTCACCTCATTCATACTCACTGCAATGCAGCCAAATAAAGGCAATGGAAAAGGTACTTCTCAGGCAGCTTTTAAATGAACGAATTATAGACCGACTGAAGTCTCAAGTTCTTGAATATGGTAAAGCAGGTCCCCGGTGTCCAGTGTGTGTAAGTGAGGCGCACAGTCCAGCATGTCTCATAGGAACAGGAGTAGGCCGTTCAGCCCCTCGAGCCTGCTCCGCCATTCGATGAGATCATGGCTGATCTGCGATCTAACTCCATACACCCGCCTTTGGCCCATATCCCTTAATACCTTTGGTTAAAAGAAAGCTAGCAAACTCAGATTTAAAATTAACAATTGATCTAGCATCAATTGCCGTTTGCGGAAGACAGTTCCAAACTTCTACCACCCTTTGTGTGCAGAAGTGTTTCCTAATTTCACTCCTAAAAGGTCGAGCTCTAATTTTTAGACTATGCCCCCGGTCCAAGAATCCCCAAGCAGCGGAAATAGTTTCTTCTCTACCCTATCTGTTCCCCTTAATATCTTGTAAACTTCAATCAGATAACCCCTTAACCTTCTAAATTCTAGAGAATGGGCGGGTGGAACCGAAGGAGGGGGGGGGGGGGGGGGGGGGGGGGGTGGTTGTGGAACCAAGGGGAGGTAGCATAGTGGTTATGATACTGGACTAGTAATCCAGAGGCCTGGACTAACGATCCAGAGACGTGAGTTCAAATCCCACCACAGCAGCTAGGGAATTTAAATTCAGTTAATTAAATAAATCTGGAATAATGGTGACCATGCAACTATCGGATTGTCGTAAAAAACCATCTGATTCACTAATGTCCTTTAGGGAAGGAAATCTGCCATCCTTACCTGGTCTGGCCTATATGTGACTCCAGACCCACAGCAATGTGGTTGACTCATAACTGCCCTCTGAAATAGCTTAGCAAGCCACTCAGTTGTAACAAACTGCTACGAGAAACAATAAGAATAAAACCGGATGGACCACCCGGCACCAACCTAGGCACCGGCTTCGGACACGACAACGGCACACCCAGCCCAGTCGACCGTGCAAAGTCCTCCTCACTGACATCTGGGGACTTGTGCCAAAATTGGGAGAGCTGTCCCACAGACTAGTCAAGCAGCAGCCTGACATAGTCATACTCACAGAATCATACCTTTCAGCCAATGTCCCAGACTCCTCCATCACCATCCCTGGGTATGTCCTGTCCCACCAGCAGGACAGACCCACCAGAAGTGGCGGCACAGTGGTATACGGTCGGGAAGGAGTGGCCCTGGGAGACCTCAACATTGACTCTGGACCCCATGAAGTCTCATGGCTTCAGGTCAAGCATGGGCAAGGAAATCTCCTGCTGATTACCACCTACCACTCTCCTTCAGCTGATGAATCAGTACTCCTCCATGTTGAACGCCACTTGGAAGAAGCACTGAGGGTAGCAAGGGCACAGAATGTACTCTGGGTGGGGGACTTCAATGTCCATCACCAAGAGTGGCTCAGTAGCACCACTACTGACCGAGCTGGCCGAGTCCTGAAGTACATAGCTGCCAGACTGGGCCTGCGACAGGTGGTGAGAGAACCAACACGAGGGAAAAACCTACTTGATCTCGTCCTTACCAATCTATCTGTCGCAGCTGCATCTGTCCATGACAGCATTGGTAGCAGTGACCACCGCACAGTCTTTGAAGTCCCGTCTTCACGCTGAGGACACCCTCCATCGTGTTGTGTGGCACTACCACCGTGCTAAATGGGATAGATGCTGAACAGATCTAGCAGCTCAAAACTGGGCATCACGAGGCGCTGTGGGCCAGCCGCAGCTGCAGAACTGTATTCCACCACAATCTGTAATCTCACGGCCCAGCATATCCCTCACTCTACCATTACCATCAAGCCAAGGGACCAACCCTGGTTCAATAAGGAGTGTAGAAGAGCATGCCAGGAGCAGCACCATGCATACCTAAAAATGAGGTGCCAACCTAGGGAAGCTGCAACACAGGACTACATGCATGCTAAACAGCGGAAGCAGCATGTTATAGACAGAGCTAAGCGATCCCACAATCAACGGATCAGATCAAAGCTCTGCAGTCCTGCCACATCCAGTCGCGAATGGTGGTGGACAATTAATGGGAGGAAGAGGCTCCATGAATATCCCCATCATCAATGATGGCAGAGCCCAGCACACGAGTGCAAAACACATGGCTGAAGCATTTGCAACCATCTTCAGCCAGAAGTGCCGCGTGGATGATCCATATTGACCTCCTCCTGAGGTCCCCACCATCACAGAAGCCAGTCTTCAGCCAATTTGATTCACTCCACGTGATCAAGAAACGGCTGAGCATACTGGATACAGCAAAGGCTGTGGGCCCCGACAACATCCCAGCTATCGTGCTGAAAACTTGTGCTCCAGAACTAGCCATGCCTCTGGCCAAGCTGTTCCAGTACAGCTACAAAACTGGCATCTACCCGACAATGTGGAAAACTGCCCAGTTATGTCCTGCCCACAAAAAGCAGGACAAATCCAATCTGGCCAATTACCGCCCCATCAGTCTACTCTCAATCATCAGCAAAGTGATGGAAGGTGTCGTCGACAGTGCCATCAAGCAGCACTTACTCAACAATATCCGGCTCACCGATGCTTAGTGTGGGTTCCGCCAGGATATATGGCACAGAAACAGGCCATTCGGCCCAACCAGTCCACTCCTGCGTTTATGCTCCACCCGAGCCTCCTACCGTCTTTCCTCATCTAACTCTGTCAGCATAACCCTCTATTCCCTTCTCCCTCGTGCTTATCTAACCGCCCCTTAAATGCATCTATACTATTCGCTCCAAGTTACACACCATCCTGACCACTCGGCTCCAGACCTCATTACAGCCTTGGTCCAAACATGGACAAAAGAGCTGAATTCCAGAGGTGAGGTGAGATTGACTGTCCTTGACATCAAGGCAGCATTTGACCGAGTGTGGCATCAAGGAGCCCTAATAAAATTGAAGGCAATGGGAATCGGGGAAAACTCTCCACTGGCTGGAGTCATACCTAGCACAAAGGAAGATGGTTGTGGTTGCTGGCGGTCATTCATCTCAGCTCCAGGACATCGCTGCAGGAGTCCTCAGGGTAGTGTCCTAGACCCAACCATCTTCAGCTGCTTCATCAATGACCTTCCCTCCATCATAAGGTCCGAAGTGGGGATGTTCGCTGACGATTGCAGTGTTCAGTTCCATTCGCAACTCCTCAGAAAATTTAGCAGTCCATGCCTGCATGCAGCAAGACCTCGATGGCATTCAGGCTTGGGCTGATAAGTTGCAAGTAACATTCGCGCCACACAAATGCCAGTCAATGACTATCTCCAACAAGAGAGTCTAACCACATCCCCATGACATTCAGTGGCATTACCATCGCCTAATCCCCCAACATCCTGGGGGTCACCACTGACCAGAAACTTAACTGGACCAGCCACATAAATACAGTGGCAACAAGAGCAGGTCAGAGGCTGGGTATTCTGCAGCGAGTGTCTCACCTCTTTAAAAAAAAAATAAGTTCATGGGATGTGGGCGGTGCTGGCAAGGCCAGCATTTATTGCCCATCCCTAATTGCCCTTGAGAAGGTGGTGGTGAGCCGCCTTCTTGAACCGCTGCAGTCCGTGTGGTGAAGGTACTCCCACAGTGTTGTTAGGTAGGGAGTTCCATATTTTGACCCAGCGACGATGAAGGATCGGCGATGCACTTCTAAGTCAGGATGGTGTGTGACTTGGATGGGGTGGTGTTCCCATGCGCCTGCTGCCCTTGTCCGTCTAGATGGAAGAGGTCGCGGGTTTGGGAGGTGCTGCCGAAGAAGCCTTGGCGAGTTGCTGCAGTGCATCTTGTAGATAGTACACATTGCAGCCGTGGTACGCTGGTGGTGGAGGGAGTGAATGTTTAAGGTGGTGGATGGGGTGCCAATCATGCGGGCAGCTTTGTCCTGGATGGTGTCGAGCTTCTTGAGTGTTGTTGGAGCTGCACTCATCCAGGCAAGCGGAGAGTATTCCATCACACTCCTGACTTGTGCCTTGTAGATGGTGGAAAGGCTTTGGGGAGTCAGCAGCAAAGTGATGGAAGGTGTCATCGACTGTGCTATCAAGCGCCACTTACTCACCAATAACCTGCTCACTGAAGCCCAGTTTGGGTTCCGCCAAGACCACTCGGCTCCCGACCTCATTACAGCCTTGGTCCAAACATGGACAAAGGAGCTGAATTCCAGAGGTGAGGTGAGGTGAGTGACTGCCCTTGACATCAAGGCAGCATTTGACCGAGTGTGGCATCTAGGAGCCCTAGTAAAACTGAAGTCAATAGGAATCGGGGGGGAATACGCTCCACTGGCTGGAGTCGTACCTAGCACAAAGGAAGATGGTGGTGGTGGTTGAAGGTCAATCATCACAGCCCCAGGACATCACTGCAGGAGTTCCTCAGGGCAGTGTCCTAGGCCCAACCATCTTCAGCTGCTTCATCAATGACCTTCCCTCCAACATAAGGTCAGAAATGGGGATGTTCGCAGATGACTGCACAGTGTTCAGTGCCATTAACAACTCCTCGGATAATGAAGCAGTCCATGCCCGCATACAACAAGTTACACACCATCCTGACTTGGAAATATATCGCTGATCCTTCATCGTCGATGGGTCAAAATCCTGGAACTCCCTAACAGCACTGTGGGAGTACCTTCACCACAAGGACTGCAGCGATTCAAGGCGGCGGCTCACCGCCACCTTCTCAGGGGCAATTAGGGATGGGCATTAAATGCTGGCCTTGCCAGCGACGCCCACAGCTGAGATCAGCACCCTTTACTGTGACCACAGCTGAGATCAGCACAGGCCAAGGATCAATCCAAAACCATGGTTCTGCTCTGTATGACTCAGTCTAACATCAGTAACATCTCAGCCGTTAACGAGCCCTCATCACACTTTGCGAAAGATATTACTAAAAAAACTTTGCCAAGTCCCCACTCAATCACTGAATAATGTTAACGCCTTCTAGTCCCCAAATGAGAGGCAATGTTCTGCGGTGGGTAAGCAATTTGCTTCCGCTTTGCTTTGCATGTAAATGTCAAGCATTCCTGAGACAGAGGCACATCCAGCTTCTTCTTTGCCCTTGTACTATTCTGGTGAATCTGCGCTGTAAAAGGCCAATATAGCTTTCCAGAGGTTCAGGGCCCAAAGTTGGACGCAGTACTCCAGATGGGATCTGACCACGACTCTGTAGAGTTGAAATCATAGCCCAAAACGAGTCACTGCCAACAGAATTGAAGAAAATGTGGAGCAGGGGATGTGGGGGAGAAAGAAAGTGCACACTGCTTTGTTTTATGCCCATTATGTTTCCCACGCACTGAACTGGAGGGCACTGCTGGGGACTTGTACTCATCGGAAACTGAACTGGGACAGTTTAAGTCAAGGCCCCTGATTCTCTCTGATTGCATTTGCAATGGATGTGCTGTGTTACCTTTTTAAGCCAACTTGGAGTCAGTTAGGTGTATAATTTATTGCAAGACTGCCTGAGAAACAACCATGCTGAGAGAGTCAGAGAGAAAGAAAGACTCACCTGCAGTAGGAGCGGAAGAAACAGCAGGTGAGATGAAGCCATCAGCAAAGGGCTGAGCTCCTGCTATGGAGTCTGGGGTCAATGTTGGAACATGGGTAGGGGTTGCAGAGGGAACAGGACCTTGAGTTGAAGCAGGTACTGCAGCTGAGGCAGGAGTAGGGGGGACAGGGACTGGAGTAGGATTCGGGGTGGTGGGTGGTGGCGGGGTACCAGCAGAGCCTTAAGGGAGGATGTAAAAGAAGGATTAACACAAAGGAGAACGTTAGCTGGGACAAGAAAGCCTGTTGAGCAGTTAGTTAAAGTTCCAATCACGCGAGAATCATGCTTATAACATTGCAACACAAGGCTCTAGGAGAGAACATCCGCAAGCTGAGAGAAAGCAGTCATTATTCAGACACTCCGAATTTATACCACCAACTCAGGCACAGTCCGACATACCAAGGGGGTACATGCTTCAAATTGTAAACAGATATCGATCAGTAAGCATTATGATTTTGCTTGCCACTTTTTGCTCTCCCCCACCCGAGAGGGTCACATCCTTCCCTGCGTGCCTGTTGTTCTCCTGTACTTCACCTAAGTGACTTCTCTTCAAGGCAAATGCTGACAGTATCAGCTTCACCAGGCAATTTAACCACCGGGGCATCACAGCCAAGCCCGATCCTGCCGTCAGCCGACCTCCACACACACTTTCGAGTAGAGGAGGATTGTCACTGGATGGTGATCAGAAGCAGGAAGTTCACCTATCCAGCTCAGGGAGGACTGAGGCTGACGATAATACCCCTGCAAACTTGGCAGAGATCAGCTACGTCGGCACGGAGCAGGGATCAAATCTACGACTTTCCTGGGCTGCAGGTCCCATCGCAAGAGGGGTTACATCAGGGCCAGCAGTGATGGGGAACATTTACTTATGGAACAACACTGGTTTTCATTATATAGAAAAACACCTGAATTCCCTGCAAGAACAGAATTTGACTTATTCAGCCACTGTGAAGCAGTTTTTGGGGAAAAGTTAAAATGCATTACATCACAAACCACTCCAAAAGTTGGCCCCCTCCCCTGGCTGAAATCCTGGCCAGCAGTGCAAGTGGTATAAGTCCCTGCTGGTGAGGCCAACTGGATAACTCAATGACTTCAGCAGCACATCAAAGATACTCAACCCCACTGGGATGTCCCAATGGTCATCGCATTCATAACGGAGATGCAGGGTTTCTTGTCCTCCACCAGTCAACACACTCATGAAGGGAGGGGAAATTTAAGTTGAAGAGTCAATTTAATAATTTTGTGTGGGATACTTCAGACTGACAACATATTTTCATCTAATATCCAGATTCACCAGCATGAGATGTTGGCTGGCCCATGGTAATCTACTGCAACTTAATTTTGCACCATATACTGTTTTAAAGGTGCAGCATACTATAACTTGTGTCCATCAGTAACGTACCGCATTCAGGAAAGTACTTCTTTAAATCAGTTTATAATAATAGTTAGCGGGCTGGATTTTCATTGACCTGTGGAGGTGGGTTTGGAGGCGTGTGGGGGGTTAAAATTGCGAAAACTGGCGGGCGGGCACAAGCCCGCCTCCATGCAATTTTCATTAAATCGCATCTGATGGTCCCGACTCCGTCCCGCCTCTAAGAGGCGGGATAGGCTATTAAGGCCCTTAACAAGCACTAAATTGCCTCTATAATGCCATTTTGAAAGGCCTTTGTGATTTTAACCCTTTTTCTACGTGAAGCACGCCTGTTCTGAACCACGAATGTGAAACCTGGCAGGAGCACATTTGGCTGGCAGGCTGGCTATCTATTGGGATGCATATATGGATGGCTATGTGGATGGATGCATATATGGATGGATGGGGAGGAGACATATCTGGGAGTGGTGATGTAAAAATATCTGGGAGCAGACTTAGGGCTGCTGCTGCTCATTTTGCATCCAGGTCCTCTCACAGCAAAGGCCAGGCAGTCTCTGAAGACCTTCAATGCAGCAGCAATGATGACATCATCAGAGGCGACTTTCAGACTGAAAACACTAATTGGTTCATGGGTTCCCACATGCTGGAACTCAATTGCCCAATTAGGTGAAAATCGCATCAATCTCCCACATCCAATTGCAGTCGGGTGGATAACACGAAAAGTGGATAACACGACCCCAACCCGCCCCAGTATCAAAATCCAGCCCAGCGTGTCTGAACCTATCACTTTTCTTTGTTGTTCACCGCTGCTTTTTTGTGGAACCAATTTTCTTCTCCAATTTTTTTATAAAAAGGTGTTGTTCCCAGTTTGATGAATGGGTAACAAAGGGCACAGAGTGAGGATTAATCACTGGCACAGTCACGACAAGCCCAAGGGCCTCCTCCTGTGCAGTAGAGTATATGATAATTTTCCCTGCACTCCTGAAATGAGCCATTTAGGCGAGGTCCCAGAAGGCTGCTGCTATTCTTCATATGTAAGGCCAACCATGAAAGGCATCACTGCCAAATCCAATCCTGTTCCTGTCAAATGTTCACAGAGGAATGAGGGAAATGAAGGGGAAAAGCAAAGGGGAGAGAGGAGAGGAAGCGAGCCGAGGAGAGAGGGGAGCCGAGGGGAGAGGGGAAGGGAATACTGAAATGTGCATGCTAGCTCATTAATGTACAGTATGACACAGTAGTTCAGTTTTTGCCAAGGTGGTGCTCTTGCTGAGGTACGATTTCAGATGGTCACAGGTTCAAGCGCCGGTCTGTGCTCAAGTATCTATCTCAGCCCAAGTGGCAGTCGAAGCACAACAATTGGCCTCAGCATCCTTGGGAGAGGGAAAGCAAAAATCTGCTAGCTTTCGCCCACCAGATCGGGTTAAGCACAGGACGGGGCTTGGCTGTCAGTCATGAAAAACCTGTCACAGTCGAGTACCCTAGTGATACTCAATGACTAAAGCTCCAGCGTGGAGTACAGTAAGGCAACCTGTGGAACTCATACCTCCAATAAGAGTGAGCGCCTTTAGGAACGAGAAAAAGGGCACAGAATTGGTGTTTTCAAGACAGTACTAAACTGCTCAAACTCATCACAACAAACACTTCACCACCAGAGCTACAAGTACCCTAGCTGTGGCATTTCTTACATCATTACTGTAGCATAAATGAATTGTTACTTAAAAAATTAAGTTTCTGAAAAAGGAATTAATTCATAAAAACAGCAAGAATTACAACTCCAGGTTTTCCATCATTTTAAAAAAGTTCTAGGCAACACTACATTCCTAGCATTACTTCTTTAGAGATAATAGAGTTGTCACCCTCTCACTTGTAATGAAGGTTTCATTACCACAAGGGACTTTTTCTTTAAATTTTTTTGGGCTCATCAGGCGTCCAGTGTCAGCATCAAACACTCCCAGGGCAGGTACAGCACGGGTTAGATACAGAGTAAAGCTCCCTCTACACTGTCCTATCAAACACTCAGGGCAGATCAGTACAGATATGCAACCCCCGCCGCACCCCCAACATATTGTACCAGCATGACATTTTTCCATGTTGCACACCAGCCATTTTGTGGCCTCAAAAAGGATGTCTGCCAGTTTAATGCTGATTTAAGAGCAGTTCCATGCCCACTAGAAACTGGATTGAGACAGTTGGCATCCCAGCAGCCTGGGCTGGATTCAAACCCATTTCCTCGGAGTGAAAGGTCAGTGTCTGAACCGCAGCAGCACCCAGTTCCCCAATAGAGGTACAATTTGAAGTACTTAATGTTAGTAAGATAACTCTGAGGGATCACAAAGGTTAGAGAAGGGTAATGAAATCTGGAGTAAGCTGGTATGTGTTAGTGAGATCTGAACGCTGCAATAAGCAAAACCAAGTCTGGACAGAATTTCAGGGATGAGCACTGCACTTGAGGCAGCCCTTACCTGGATAGACACTCGGTGGAGAAGGAGTCGGTACAGCGATGGGGACCCCAACACTGCCACTGCCGCTGTTCTCTCTGCTGCTACTGCGGCTGCTCGGGTGGCTTCCCCCGCTGCTCCCACTGCTGCTGCAATACACAAATCACAGCACACGTCAGCACTCACAAATGGCTTCAGGGACCCTGGCATTTTTCTTCCTGGTTCTCTCCTGTCTTCACCTATCTGGGGCTAGAGCCTCCTTGAACACAATAGGAGCTGAGTGTGGGGGGAGGTGGGGGGGGGGGGCGGAGGAGGTATGGGGGTGCTTTGAGACCCCAATCTGATCATCCCATACCCTCACCCCATTACACCCACAGTCCAGATCGACACCTCAGTGGATTTGTGAAATTTACCCTGTATCTCTTTAACCTGCAGCTACAGGTTAATGCTCCAAAGCAGGTGTAGCTTTTTTTGTTGAAGTTCTGTATTGAACAGAATCTACCATTTCCCTCCCTACAAAACAACAGTAACTACACTCCGAAAAGACTTAGTTGGTGGTGAAGCATTTGGGCCAGCCTTTGGATGTGAAAGACGCTATCAATCCGAGTTGAGTCTTTTAGAACCATGGGGAAAGATTGAGAAGTGTGAACATTACATTACCTCATGAAGAGGAGAAACGATCAGTTACATTGTTTATTTCACCAATGTTTTTGCCCGCCTCTCCAGGCGGCTCAGACCCTTGCTGGGGTACAATCTCACGGGCACCAGCTGCCCTCCAGTGCTTTGGCTAGATAGCTGTTCTTAATGTGTGAGTTTCGAAAGTGACTTGTTAGCAGGATATTCGACTGGGAGGGCATCACAGCCGAGGCCGATTGCTGCCATCCCAACTCAGATCCACTCACTCAGTACGGTCTGAGAATTGCAGCTGCCTTGTGAGGGGTTGAGTTACACGCAACGAATGAGTCTCCAGAGAAACGTTGTTTCAGTTCTTATTGTAGTCACAACATTCGGCACAGGTGTAAATTTCAAGTGAAAAATTCAAGTATAGGAAACAAACTGCCATTAGACACGTGGTTTATTAAATATAAATTTAGCTCTGCACCGTCGAGCGGGTTGATGGGACTCTGTGCTCTCTATACCTGTAAGTCCTTGTTCTCTGATTTACAGAAGCCGTCCGCACCGGACTCTGTTGCTGTGAGGAGCTCATATTGCGAGTTGGACTCGGTACGTAGTCATTTGGCACCACTGGGGGGCGCACAGGCTCCAGCGTCCGATAAGGAGAATGCCGGCTGCAGACGGAGAAGGGAAATTAGTTCAGCCCAGACCGCACCCTTCACACTACTCACTTGTACTGTTTACAGCCCAGACCGTACCCATCACCCGGTTCACTAACACTCCGAACAGGTAAATGGGGCCTCGGTTTAACGTCTCATCTGAAGAGTCGCCTCCATCAATGCAGCTTTCCGACAGAACTGATGTGTCAGCTTAGATTACGTACTCAATTCTTGGAGTGGAGCTTGAACCCACAACCTGACTCGGAGGCAAGAGTCCTACCCACTGGGGGGACAAGTTCAATATTTTTAAACGATGTTTGATATTCAAAACGTATGTTACACAGAAAGCATCATAGGCAGACCCAACATTTTGCCTTGTAGTTATTCAGTTGAGTTTTGCTGTTACATAAATATAGTGTCCTCCATCTTACACTCCATCCAGGATGTTTCAACAGGATCAATCAATGTGTAGCGACAGAAATCACCCCTAGATCTAATCTAAACCCACTTACCCCGATGTAAAGTCTATACCTCTGCAGATCAGGCGAGAGCAGTATCGAGCTCGGCTGCAATCCCACACCACCCCTCCCCATGGTTCAATAGCCTGCTGACACGCCATCGAGATTCAGACATGACAAGCTATCGGAGGAGCTGCCTGTACCAGGAGCTAATTTGTTCAGGGGAGGGGAGGGGAGGGGAAAGAGTGTCAATGGCAGGAGATTGATTTTATACTTTGACTATCTGCAAATTTAATTATCTCCTGAAGGAGCGAAGGGTAATCTTGGGAATAGGTTCAAAATGCTTGCAAACTGACTAAAATCACTCCCCGCTCCAACTTGCATTATCCACTTACCCGAGGGTGCCCTTCCCCGACACTGGGGGACTGGGGGGTTTCTGCGTGGGTGGGGTGCTCCGTGGAAGCCCACCCATCTTCATATTCTGGGTGCTGACCTGGAAGGCGACAAGCAAGAGACGAACACGTTAGTGAACATCATGCTGGTTCGACAATCACTCTGACACCAAGAGGAGACTGATGCAGAGGTTTAATCAGAGTAGGAGAGAAGGAAAAGAAAGAAAAGGAGGAAAGGGGAGCGAGGCCATGCAAAGTGTTTGTCTACAGCTTTTCTAGGTGGCTAAACAATCCATTTCCTTACAGAACAGGTACAGGGTTTGCAATTTAAAATAGCAGGAAAGCAATAGTTTAAAAAAAATGACATAAGAAAATGACAAATACACAATCGATCCATCAGCATCGACAGGTGAAAGACGGGCTCACGTTTTGGGTGGAGGCCCCTCATCAGAACAGGCAACAGGTTGCACCCGAGACACCAGCCGATCTTCCCTCTCATGTTGACTGACCCGCTGTGTATTTCCTACATTTTCTATTGCATTTCAGATTGACAGAATTCACGGTGATTTTTTTTTTAATGGTTCGGTGTTGTGGAAACTAAAAGTAATCAAAGGGACGGTCACAACAGCGAATGATGCAGTTTCATTCATGCTTCCTTCAAGAGACGGGGCGGTGACGGTGCACGGGGGAGACGGGGCGGCGATGGTGCACGGGGGAGACGGTGCACGGGGGGGTGACGGTGCAGACGGGGCGGCGACGGTGCAGACGGGGCGGCGGGGGAGACGGTACGTGGAACTATATCATGGTGTGAATCAGCAAAAGACTGGGTTCACATCTCCAGATTTGTAATTTCTCTTCCACAATTATGTTCCTGCAGATTGTGCGAGCAGCAGATCGAAATCCATCCACTCCCCACATGACCCAGTGTGTATACAAGCAACTTTGTGTGTCATACCTAAGTGTGTAAATTTAGACTGCGAGAAGCTGCAACATCAGTAAGGCATGGCTGGTCGAGTGCGGAGAGCACAAAGGATTTTGCAACGTAATGCATGTCTGGAGATCACGTGCAAAAGATGTAGCCAGCCATGGCTAGATCCGAAAGCAAAGAAGGGTAGAAAACTCCTCCTTTCACTACATAAGTTCCAAAGTTGGAAAATAAACCTGCGACAGAAAATTTAGGAAATGATTCACTCATATCCTCATGATAACTATCCCGGAAACGGCTTTGCAGTAGTGATAGGTCAGCTGGTTTTACTCTGCCTGATTCGGCTTGAACAGGCAAGGTAGCAAGTATCAGAATGAGGTCCAGAGCCCCCGCTCTATGCTGACAAAACGTAAACCCAACTCACTCACCCACCATTCTGTCAACACCAAGCAGAGAGTATGGTCAGGGAATGCCGTACGCCAGAGAATAATCAGGGACTCCCGTACGCCTGAGCCTGGTCAGGGACTCCCGTACACCCGAGCCTGGTCAGGGACTCCCGTACACCAGAGCATGGTCAGGGACTCCTGTACACCCGAGCCTGGTCAGGGACTCCCGTACACCCGAGCATGGTCAGGGACTCCCGTACACCCGAGCCTGGTCAGGGACACCCGTACACCCGAGCATGGTCAGGGACACCCGTACACCAGAGCCTGGTCAGAGACACCCGTACACCCGAGCATGGTCAGGGACTCCCGTACACCCGAGCCTGGTCAGGGACTCCCGTACACCCGAGCCTGGTCAGGGACTCCCGTACACCAGAGCCTGGTCAGGGACTCCCGTACACCAGAGCCTGGTCAGGGACTCCCGTACACCCGAGCATGGTCAGGGACACCCGTACACCAGAGCCTGGTCAGGGACTCCCATACAACAGAGCTCAGGACTAGCATGGATGTCAGTCCAGAAGAACTAAAGCCTGGAAAGATGCCTAGCCAGTTTCCCGCGTCAGATGCCTGCCGATTATCGTGCAGACAAGCCACATATACCAATGTTCAGAGCATGGTCAGAGCCACCCGTGGAGTGAATCAGTGTAACTATCCTCAGTCGCTGCAACAGAACTGCTCACCCGTGTGGTCAGGATATAGACAAGCCCAATCCTGTGATCAGCCAACACACATACTCAAGTCACTCACACAAATGTTAACCCATTTCTCAGTACCCCAATCAACTGAGATCAGCAAACTCAGCACAGACTGACAATGAAGTTTGCATGACTTCACACCACACCAGCAGATTCGCAGGGGGGCGTCCGGCAGTGCGATTCTGCAGGGGGCCGTCTGGAGAGCTGCAAACTTACCGTATGCAGCCATCACTGTTATGTCATTTAATCTCAAAAATAGAAAAGTGACTGCCTGCCATGTGGTACAACTCAAGGTTTTAGTTCTATTTTAAATTTGCACAAACCCTGCACCCTGCCCCATAATTGACTGCACTAACAGTACTTCTATCAGATTATTCATACAGATGTCACAAACTACATTTGGAGGATAAAAAGGAAGTGATTTATTCTATATACGTAATCACATTTCAGAGATAAGTGGTCATAACACACCATCACTAGTCAAACAACTACCTCCTGCAGAAAATTCATTTGGTTAGGCTGGACCGAATCTACATTCCAATGGTTACTTCCAATATTCATGACCCAGCTCACACTGCTCACCAAAGCCAATCCTATCGGTTAAGTATTTAAATTTCTTAATGGATATCTAAATGGTTTCTAACTGCTTTGAACACCCCAACCTCATGTACAGATGCACTGACTCCAGGCTCCCAGCAGCACGGAAATCTTCATCTGGTCTCAGAATGGAGTCGTTTCTCCGCCAGATGCGACCCCCCCCCAACCACCAACCCAGGCTAGTGTAGCTGGGTTTCATTTAAGGCAATACTGGCTGCATTCACAGACAGGCACAGTGTGACAGGGCTGTGCTAATGCAGCTGGGCTGAAGATGCAGGAGCACTTTAAAATACCACTTAGTGCATTTTGTGCTGTTCGGGTTGAGGGATGTTAGTGCTGAGGAATTCAGGCACCCAGTGTTGGCATCAAACACTCTCAGGGCAGGTACAGCATGGGTTAGATATAGAGTAAAGTTCCCTCTACACCGTCACATCAATCATTTCCAGGGCAGGTAGAGCACGGGTTATTCTCATACATGTTTTCAAATCCCTCCGTGGTCTCACCCCTCCTTATATCTGTAATCTCCTCTAGCTGTACAAACCCCCGAGATCTCTATGCTCCGCCAATTCTGGCCCTCTGAACATCCCCGATTTTAATCGTTCCACCATTGGCAGCCGTGCCTTCAGCTGCCTAGGTCCTAAGCTCTGGAATTCCCTCCTAAATCTCTCCACCTCTCTACTTTTCTTTCCTCCTTTAAGACGCTCCTTAAAACCTTCCTCTGACCAATCTTTTGATTATCTGCCCTAATATCTCCTTATGTAGCTCGATTTCAAATTTTGCTTTTTATAAATAACACTGTGAAGCGCCGTGGGACGTTTTATTATGTTAAAGGCGCAATATCAATGTAAGTTGTTGTTGTTGTTAGATACAGAGTAAAGCTCCTGCCTCACTGACTCATCAAATACCCACAGGGCAGGTACAGCACGGGTTGGATACAGAGTAAAGCTCCCTCTACACTGTCCCATAAAACACTCCCAGGGCAGGCGCAGTGCATGGTTAAAATAATTTACTAAGTTCATTTTGGCTGAGGTTGGTGCTATGCTGTGCTACGGGTTAGATACAGAGTAAAGCTCCCTCTACACTGTCCTATCAAACACTGCCACGTGCCTCAGATCTAAATGCAATAGAATGCTCCCTATTGCACCAGTGTAACATTTTGATGTTTCCCACACCAGTGATCCTGTGGCCTCTGAATGAGATTGCCAATTTAGTGCCAAATTAGGAGCAGTTTTGTGCTGTGGGCCCCTGCTCACTCAGAGGTGGATTGACACTGCCCAATTCTATCCAAAATACCTAACTGAGAACAAGCTGGGTGAGATGAGTCAAGAAATGATGCGGAAATGGTCCAACCTTTGACTTAATTTTGGAATAAAAAGTTACATATATAGAATAAGCAGGATATCACATACCAGGGAGATAAATTCCTGCCAACTCAGCTGACACTGGGGATTCCAGACCGTGGGCACACAGTGCATGGTTAAAACAATTTACCAAGTTCATTTTGGCTGAGGATGGTGCTGTGTCTTTTGTGGTTTTGTTCTTTGGCAGAAAATGCAATGTACTTTAGAGAATGGAAGCAATTCTCAAGGTGGGCCTGTACAGAGTACCTGATTGGGCTGCTGGGAGAGGCAAGGAGACGACAAACCACAATGTCAGCAGGCCTCTCCTCGTGCTCCTGACTGTAGGCTTTCCCTAACATGCTAGTTTATGATCAGGCTGTTCTTCTCATTGTTGTACCTATCTCCTGCCTATCCAACTCACGTAAACAGGTGCTGAGCCACGGTCTATTGACACCTTTAAAAGGAGCCGGATCTATATCCATGGAGGTCGAGAGACATTAAGAGCGCTGCTTGTTTATTTTTCATGAAGGGAAGGAATGGTCTTCATATTCCTTTAGGTAAGCAATCGAACAGGTGGTGCTGGGAGATCAGGAAACCTGATAGAATAATCAGACATGGTCTCTCGATGGAGTGGGGTTAATTGAGGGGTGGGGGAGGAGAATGAGGGAGAGGGATGGTCCATGACAGAATAATCAGACATGGTCTCTCAAGGGAGTGGGGTTAATTTGATGGGGGGATGGGGTGGGGGAGAGGGGTGAGGGAGAGGGACAATCCATGATAGAATAATCAGATATAGTCTCTCAATGGAGTGGGGTTAATTGGGGGGGGGGGGGGGGGGGGGGGAGGGGGGAGAAGGGGCGGTCCATGATAGAATAATCGGACATGGTCTCTCGATAGAATGGGGTTAGTCCACGATAGAATAATCAGACATGGTCTCACTGGAGTGGGGTTAATTGGGAGGGGGTGGGGTCTGTCCATGATAGAATAATCAGACATGGTCTCTCAATGGTGCAGGGTTGTTGGGCTGAATGGTCTATTCTGGCTCTGAAAGTTACTCTCTTAGATGAAACACTGTGTAGCAATATAGAACTCAGCTAGAAAGGTAATTTACATAGGAGAAAAATATCCCAAGACACTTCACAGGAGAGTAATCAGACAAAAAAAAATCAACGTTGAGTCACAGAAGGAGATATTAGTGGGTTTTAAGAAGGGTCTTAAAGGAGATTGAGAGAGGTGGAGTGAGTTAGGGATGGGAATTCCAGAGCGTGGGTAATACACGGCTGAAGGCACGGCCCCCAATGGTGGGTCGAAGGGATGGTCAAGAGGCAAGAATCAGAGGAAGCGAAAGCTTGGGTGAGAAGTTGTAGGGATGCAGGAGGTTAGAGAGATGGGATGGGGCGAGGCCGTGAGAGAAATAAAACAAAAAGATGACAATTTTAATTTCGACGTGTTGGTGGACCAGGAGCCAATGTACGTCAGCAAGAATCGGTGTAATGGGTGAGTGGGACTTGGTGTGGGATAGGATAAAGGCAGCAGAGTTTTGGACCAGCTTATGTTTATGGAGAGTGAGGGATGGGAGGCTGAACAGGAGAGCATTGGAATAGTAGAGTCTGGAGATAACAAAGGCACGGATGAGGGTTTCAGCAGCAGATGGGCTGAGATAGAGGCGGAGATAGGCAATATTACGGAGGTGGAAGTAGGCAGTCTTCAGAGAGTTTGGTGTGTGGTCAATCCATGGGCAGGGTCCTTCCTAGTGTGCGTGCGTGTATATATGTGGGAGGTCCAACAGAACCTCTCTTATTCCAGAAGAAAGTGTTTTGGTCTGCAGGAAGATATCCATGAGAAAGCCATACCAAATCTACAAATGCCTGGAACTCGGTCATAGGGTCACTGCTGCTGGGATACTTCCAGCACATATCGAAGTTCTCCCATCCAGCGAAGTTACCCATTGTCTGGTCTCCCCAGTGCCTAGATTTATAAATGGGTACATACTGTGAGCCCCGGATTATAGATCACACCCTTATTAGGAATCTGCCACTTACTTTTACGACAGAGGCTTTGGTTTCAAAATACAGGGTCAGAGGGGTCTGCAAATTTGGGGAATGTTATAAATCAGTGTGAAGGGTGCATCTACACCCTGAGGCTTGACAGTAAATCTTCCCTTTTAAGGACATAAACTCCACAGCATTTAACCACCCAGTCTGCAATATCCTCAGCACAGCAATAGGATGGCGGAGAAGCAGAGATCTCTTACCTTAAATCTAAGCAACCACTTAATGCATAAATGAAGCAAATGAAAGAAGTAAGAAAAAAAACAGCATTGACAGGTTAGTCGAAACCACAGGATAGGAGTACAAAAGGAATCAATGTTAAAGCATCTGATACTGAGTCACGTTACAAATCGGTTACAGAGTGAAGCAGAATGCGAGTCACGGCCACAACCTGAATTAATGTATGATCCGCCCTTTCAGAAGACATTAAGTGCCAACTACTTTGGCCACCAAAATAAGAGACCTTTGACCATGCTGCGATTAAACTTTGGCTGGAAACCCGCGCAGAAGTGATTCAATCACCACCAATGTTAAATTCTTGGTTTTCTGATCTCAGCTCTCCAGTTCAGTGGTTGCAGATTCCCAACCAGGCACTGAGCAGCTTGACAGTGCACACTGTGCAAATTCTCTGCTTTGTTCTTCAAGGGAGTGGGACGGTGGGAGGGGGAGTGTGGACAGCTTCAGTCCAGACACTCAACTGCTCAACCCTCCGGATGCTGTTTGTTACAAGGGTCTCTTGTCCCATTCAGTATCGCATGATTGAAGTATATATTATGCAAACATTTAAAAGTATTGGGGGGGGGGGGGGGGGGGGAGGAAGAGAGTGGGGGAAAGAAAAGAGAAAAAAAACTTTTTGCAGCTGGAAACAGATAAAGGATTGATTTACTTGAACACTGTGTACCTTCAAACTCCCTGAACCTAAGGCAGAACTGCCAGGTGAATTTGGAAGCTCTCCCCAGAGGCATGGTGGGTAAAGAACCATGTGGGCCATACAGACTAGACAGTGCCAGGGTTCGATTCTTGGGTGGTGTGACGTTAACTGGTCTTAAGCCGGCGAACTGGTGGACAGGTAACTGGCCTCAGCTCCCCTGAAGTAGCGAAGAGAACAACAATTGGCCTGGCCTCCTGAGTTGATCAGTACCCAACAGCCACACCTGGAAAGTCTGTGCACATACATCTGGTGAGAACGGAACCAATTTTGGCAGTGTTGTACTCTATAGTCAAACAGCCTGAAACTTTCTATCTGGGCTTACACATCAAGAATGACCAGTTGCCTGTGGACTGTACCCCAAGGTTCAGCACCTTCAAGAGAGGCAGGAGAAAATTGACAAAAAACAGTCTCCTGACATCTGTATCTTCTAATGATTGCTTCTCCTCCCCCCTCTCCTCTCTCCTCCTTTAAGATCTGTATCATCCTTATGTTGGTTACTGTTTAGATAAACTCTCAACACAACAGAATGCTGCAGCATTCAGACCCTGTGAGTAGCTGGTTAAAGATGGCACCAGAAGAGGTCTATGAAGAGGGGCTCAATCAAGGTCGTGGTAAAATATTCAGTGGAGAGGGGACCATAGCCCTGCAGCAGACCTGGGAAGGTGTGTGGAGAGCAGGAGCCCAGTCATAGTCCTGACTGGGGAAGGTCTGTACAAAGAAGGTGAATAGGAGCGGGTTGAGGGATATGGTGGGTTTGAGGCATGTGGTGAGAAGGTGGGATTGAGGCACGTGGTGAGAAGGTGGGATTGAGGCACGTGGTGAGAAGGTGGGATTGAGGCATGTGGTGAGAAGGTGGGATTGAGGCACGTGGTGAGAAGGTGGGATTCAGGCATGTGGTGAGAAGGTGGGATTGAGGCATGTGGTGAGAAGGTGGGATTGAGGCATGTGGTGAGAAGGTGGGATTGAGGCACGTGGTGAGAAGGTGGGATTGAGGCATGTGGTGAGAAGGTGGGATTCAGGCACGTGGTGAGAAGGTGGGATTCAGGGATATGATGAGGAGGTGGGTTGAGGGATATGGGGAGAAGCTGGGTAGATGCGGTTGAGGGATATGGTGAGAAAGCGGTTAGGTGGGATTGAGGGAAGCAGGACCTGTTTTAACAAAGCCAGGATAGCTCAGGAACACCTGATTAATACCAAGAGTTTCAGATAGAAGCAAAAGTCTTCCGCAGGCTTTGTAAACCAGCTGCCGTTTTATTGAATGCTGCACCAGAGAGCTTGGAGGTGGCACGGGGCTCTGCAGCATCAACAGAAGGCGCTTAGTGACAATGTGCCCTATCTAAATTCTACTTTAGTTCAGGATGGTCATCCTATTTTGCTTTACTTTACCGTAAACAGCAATTATAGAATGCACCAGTAGGTGGCACTCACCACCAGGATAAGTTGTAATCACGAGATCCCAAGATAATGATGGATAAAGCAGCATCTCCATCTTTTGAGAACAGGAACGTGCACTGAGCTCACAGTGGGAAGTCACAGGGGCATTTCCCAAGACTGGGAATCCGCAACCATTTAACTAATCTATCTCACTGCTATCCACAGAGGTGACAAGATAAAAAGCTGTTTTTTGAGTCAGTATTTCAATAGCGATTTCTCCAATGGTGTTTCATCGTCAGCAACACAGGAATTTTATCCTAAGTGTCTAAATGCAGACAAGATGCCACTTTGATGCAGTGTCCAATTTTCATTGAAATTGTTTCAAAATCTTGACGCAGGATTTGTGCTCTACAAGAACTGAGCCAGGCTGAGTAATCGCCACCCCAGTTCCCTGGCTCCAGTACCGCAGCCAAGCAGCCATTCGTGAACCTGGGCAGTGGAGGGCAGCACCAGCCAGCCAGCCCAACCCTGTCCTAATCTTATGTGCACACATGCACTTCCCGCAGGGGACCACTGAGCAGCGATGAGGAACAGGACACCTGGCTGATTATACCTCCCCTAGCCTGAAGGGTTGTGGCCCTGGCTGCGACCTGTTAACTCAGCACAGACCAGGGATAGAACATGGGCCCTTGTACAGTTTTGCGCTACTGTGGGTGGTGGGACCATCGGGGGACCCGGGCACTGTTTATCGTCTTGCCCCGCCTCAAAAACCTCACCCTCGACTCCTTGCAAACTACTGCCCCATCTCCAACCTCTCTTTCCTCTCCAAAGTCCTCAAACGTATTGTTGCCTCCCAAATCCGTGCCCATCTTTCCCACAGCTCCATGTTTGAATCCCTCTAATCAGGTTTCCGTCCCTGCCACAATACCAAAACGGCTCTTATCAAAGTCACAAATGACATCCTGTGAAACTGACCAGGTAAAAATCCGTCCTTAACCTTCTCAACCTGTCTGCAGCCTTTGACACAGTTAGCCACACCGTCCTCCTCCAACGCCTCCCCTCCGTCATCCAGCTGGGTGCGACTTCCCTCGCCTGGTTCCATTCTTATCTATCCAGTCGTACTCAGAGAATCACTTGCAATGGCTTCACTTCCCACTCTCGCACTGTTACCTCCGGAATCCCCACATTTGCCAACGACACCCAGCTCTACCTTTCCGGACCCCTCCACCGTCTGATTTTTAACACTGCTTGTCCGACATCCAGTATCGGATGAGCAGAAATTTCCTCCAATTAAATATTGGGAAGACCGAATCCATTGTCGTCAGTCCCTGCCACAAACTCCATTCCCCAGCTACCGATTCCATCACTTGACCTATTTGACCCCAGGATGAGCTTCCGACCACATATCCGCTCCTTCACCAAGACCGCCTACTTCCACATCTGTAACATCGGCCGTCTCCGCCCCTGCCTCAGCTCATCTGCTGCCAAACCCCTCATCCATGCCTTTGTTACCTCTAAACTCGACTATTTCAATGCTTTCCACCCTCCATAAATTTGAGCTCACCCAAAACTCTGCTGCCCATATCCTAACTCGTACCAAGTCCCGTTCATTCACTCATCACCCCAGTGCTCGCTGACCTACATTGCTTCCTGGTCCAGCAACGCCTCAATATTAAAATTCTCATCCTTCTTTTCAAAATCCCTCCATGGCCTCGCTCCTCTCTCTGTAACCTCCTCCAGCCCCATAACCCTCCGAGATCTCTGCATTCCTCCAATTCTGGACTCTTGCGCTTCCCCGATTTTAAAATCGCTCCACCATTAGCGGCCGTGCCTTCAGCTGCCTAGGCCCCAAGCTCAGGAATTCCCTCCCTAAACCTCTCCGCCTCTCTACTTCTTTCTCCTCTTTTAAGATGCTCCTTAAAACCGACCTCTTTGACCAAGCTTTTGGTCACTTGTCCTAATATCTTTTTGTGGGGCTCGGTGCAATGCTCCTGTGAAGTGCCGAGGGACTTTTTACTGTGTTAAAGGCGATATACAAGTGCAAGTTGCTGTTGTTGTTTATCACCTTCCCAGTGCTTACCTCACAAGATCTGGATCGGCAACAGGACTGTCACAAGTTAAGATCTTACTGCAAAACCCCTGCCTTCTGGCCCACTGCCTCTACATCCCACAGGTAGAGGTGCAGATCTCACTGAAATCTTCCTGCTAACTTGATGGAGAAGCTCCAACTTTCAGTTCATTATCCCTCGTTCAGGCCAGGTCACTATCTCACAAGACATTTATAGAGAGCCACGAGTTCTAGCGTCAGACTCAATTTCAGCACAATTCTAGCTCGACTCTCCAGATCTGCACAGGCAAACCTAAGCTCAGCCCAGTTAATCTGTTGCAGAGATGCCAGTGACACTAATTGTAGTATCACATATTTCCTCCTCCTACAAGAGTGTACTGGCTCATAGGAACATAGGAATAGGTCATCCTGCTCCACTATTCAATTAGATCATGGCTGATCTGTACCTCAGCTCCATTTACCTGCGTTTGCGCCATATCCCTCGAAACCCTTACCTCACAAAAATCTATGATCTCAGTTTTGAAAATTCAAGTTGACCCAGCATCCTCAGCCTTTTGGGGGAGAGAATTTGACATTTCCACTATGCTTTGTGCTCTAATTTTAAGATTGTGCCCTCTCTCTCTCTGGATACATCCACCAGAGGAAATAGTTTCTCTGTACCTACCCTATTGAATCTTCAATGTTTCTATGTCACTCTCCTGATCTGCCCCTCCAATTTTAACACATCTCCTGAAGACGGCTCTTGCTTGGGTACAGTTCTGCAGGCAACCAGGCACCTTCCACCTAAATGGCTGCTCTTGACATGGACAGTGAGCGCCAGCAAGATATTTGATCATGGGGGCATCGCTGCCGAGTCCACTCTTGTCCTCGCCTGATGTCTACACACACATACTTCCCAGCAGCGGTCACTGGAATCGGATCAAGAGCAGGAACACTGGCTCATTTTCTCCCCCTTTCTGTAACACAGGGTTCCCAGCATCCCGGAGGAGATCAGCTGTCTCAGCACAGACCGGGGATCGAACCTGGGTCCCAACAATCTATGAGGGTTATGTCCCTTCTAACCTGTGTACCTCAATACAGCCGAATCCTTGTTTCCAATCTCCCACTGTCGATGGCACACCCTGAATATTAAGGAGGGGGACTCCAAGTATGGGTGTTGTAGTTAGTACGAAACGTGGGGCTTTCTACAACTGGCACCATCACAGGTCAATTGAAACAGGGAGAGCAGCGCTTGGGTCTCTCTGTCAGCATTTCGCTCCTGGTATACATCTATACAAGAGCACTTCAATATACCATTCTATATATGTCAGCAGATGTAGCCACCTCGAATAGCTAATGACTGCCATGAGATGGCTTTACTAGAACATTATGAGCGGGGATATATTATAACAGAATATCAGGTCCAATTAATTAGCCCTTCCTTCAGGACATTGTGCTAATGATGAGATTAAAAGCATCACTTACTGGACGACCCAAAAATCACACACTGTTAATGTTCCAGTAAGTGGGGAATGGGCTTTTTGTACATGAGTCAACAATTCTCTTCAATGAGACGCCGACTTTAAAAGAATACATTTTGAACCATTTCCAATTTGCCCTTTTCAGTTACTTCTAATTCTACAGCATTTGTCAGCGACTGCTCCGATATACCGGCCTTGTCACAACGCAACATTTTATTAATCTCTACCCGAGCAGCTCCTGTAACTCCGCCTCCAGCTCAGAGCTCTGTTACGAGTTCCCAGTCCTACAAAGCATACCTTCACTCCATGACCGATGTCATCCAAGATGGCGTAATCGATGGGCTTCCTGATGTACCTGACAGGCCTCTCCGGGTTGGACGGGGCGATGATTTTATGAGTCCTGGAGGTGTTTTTGTTGGTTGTCAAGATACCAATCTCTCTTCTGGCAACCTTTTCCTTGTGAATGTCCACAGTCTGAAAAGGGAATGTTGACTCAGTCAAAACAGTGGCAAAAGTTCATACAGGATATAGAATAATGGACACGAGTCACACAGCACCAGTGAGGGTGACACAGCTAAGCCAATTGGCATTGAAGGCTGGTGACATAGCCAGGCCAATGGGCAGGAAAGGGTGACACAGCTAAGCCAATCGGCATCAAGGGCTGGTGACAGCCACGCCAATGGGCAGCTGGGGACAAATTGCACAGCTCGACCAATGGGCAGCAGGGGGCGGGTCACAGCACCAATGGGGAGTCGGTAGTTATGAACACAAGGTTAATAGGCACATGGAGGCAGTTTGACATCAATGTCATACAGCAGGCAATTCATAGAATGATACAATACAGAAGGAAGCCATTTGGCCCATCGTGCCTGTACCAGCTCTTTAACAGAGCTATCCAATTAGTCCCACTCCACTGTTCTTTCCCCTTAGCCCTGCAATTTTTTCCCCCTTTTTTAACAGCCTTCTCAACTTGTCCTACAGCCTTCAAAGATTTGTGAACATACACCTCAGGTCTCTGTTTCTG
Source organism: Squalus acanthias (assembly GCA_030390025.1). NCBI lineage: Eukaryota > Metazoa > Chordata > Chondrichthyes > Squaliformes > Squalidae > Squalus > Squalus acanthias. The sequence continues at coordinate 97,620,868 of CM059427.1, read as the reverse complement.
CACCCCCTTTAAAATTGTACCATTTAGTTTATATTGCCTCTCCTCATTCTTCCTACCAAAATGCATTACCTCACATTCCTGTGTTAAATTGCATCTGCCATGTGTCTGTCCATTTCACCAGTCTGTCTATGTGGTCCTGAAGTCTGTTACTATCCTCCTCACTGTTTAATACCTTTGAGTTTCGTGTCATCTGCAAACTTTGAAATGATGCCCTGTATATCCAAGTCCAGGTCATTAATATATATCAAAAATAGCAGTGGTCCTAATACCGACCCCTGGGAAACACCACTGTATATTTCCCTCCAGTCTGAAACAACCGTTCACCACTACTCTCTGCTTTCTGTCTCTTAGCCAGTTCCCACACTGCCACTGCCCCTTTAATTCCATGGGGTCAATTTTGCTAACAAGTCTATTATTATACTTTATCCAACAGCTTTTGAAAGTTCACATGCACAACATCAACCGCACTAACCTCATCAACCCTCTCCGTTACTTCATCAAAGAACTCAATCAAGTTTGTCAGACAAAATTTGTATTTAACAAATTCGTGCTGGCTGTCATTTATCAACCCATGTCTTTCCAAGTCACAATTAATTTTGTACCACATTATGGTCTCTAAAAATTTCCCCTGCAGTTACCAGGTTTATCTCTCTCCCCTTTTTTGAACAGGGGTGTAACATTTGCAATCCTCCAGTCCTCTGGCACCCCTTCCATATCCAGAGCCTCTGCTCTTTCCACCCTTACTTCACTCAGCAACCTAGGAGGCATCCCATCCAGACTGGGTGACTCTTCTACTCTGAGCACTGCCAACCTTTTAAGTACCTCCTCTTTATCTACTTTTATCCAAGCCAATTTCTCTAGTACCTCTTCCTCTACTGTGACATTGGCAGCATCCTCTTCTTTAGTGAAGACTGATGCAAAGTTCTCATTTAGTACCTCAGCCATCACAAAAAGATCTCCGTTTTGGTCCCTAATCGGCCTCACTCTTCCTTTGACTACTCTTGTTCAATTGATCAAGTCCTCCAAAAATTGTGGAACTAGGAGGTCAAAGGATTGTGTAAGGGCTTTCTAAATATTAACACTTCCAGTTTTCTAAAGACGAGGAGAATTCATTTTACAGCGAGTTATGATGATCTGCAATACACTGCCTGAAAGGGTGATGAAAGCAGATTTAATAGTAACTTTCAAAAGAGAATTGCATATATACTTGAAAAGGAAAAATTTACAGGGCTATGGGGAAGGCAGGGGAGTGAGACTAATTGGATCGCTCTTTCGAAACGCTGGCACAGTCACGATGGGCTGCAAGATTTAAAAAAATTGCAACTGTTCTCACCTCAGCTGACGGTGACCACTGGGAGTCAAGGTCCTGGCTCTGTAACCGGGTGGAAGCAATGCTACCAGATGGTTGGCTGGTTATATTGTGAATTTTAAAGTATCATCAGGACCTTACAGACACCAAAAAAAGCCCAAACCTTCTGCCTCGTCCCAGGATTTTTTCCAGAATCTACTAACAACAGATCGTGCAGATGGTATCAAGGTGGCAGGGGGATTAATGCCAATTGCAGGCATTACTCAAACCTGCAGCATATGCCATGATGCTAAGAGATGAACCAGGGAACTGGGTGGGACAAGGGGTTAAAATGCTGCTCTTTCACCTCGGAGCGCTGGGCATTAATCCAGCTCCGACTCATGCGATCCAAGCTCGCTCAGTCTCATAGCTGCAAGCATGATGAGTCAATCTGGCTCCTAAAAGCAACAAGGGCACAAGACAAAACTGCAACAAATTCAGCATACTCAGAGAGCTGACAGGGTGGCTGGGGCAAGAAATGCAAATATCACAGCGATGCAACAGGGAGTGCACTTAGAAGTTGAGCATGAAAGCAGAGGGAATTTTACTCTGAGGAGTTATACCTGACTGCCAGTTGCTCGCTGATGGGCAGCACTGGGCACCAGAGCTCAAAAAGCTTCCACTCCCCAGCACCACAAAAAACTTATCTCCAGCCTCGCCAGATAGTTCAACTGAATCAAACAGTGACGACCACAACCATACAAGCACAAGGAGGGGTCATGAGCTTAACATGAATCTACCTTCTTTCTCTCTCAAACACTGACTTGTATATTACCAGCATTTTCTCTTTGTATTTCAGAATCCAATTCCCAGCTCTTTTTACCTCATTAGAAGATATAGGCTCATTTTATTACGATTACCTTGAACAGGCTCCTCCAACCCTCACTATGATGGACAAAGGCAGCACTCAGCCACAAAGACCAGAAAATCTCAGGTTCGATTCTTGGTCTGTGTCGAATTAGCCAACCTCAGCCAGGCCACGAACTGCGGCCGCAGACGTGATTCCAGGATGGTATGTTGCCTCCCTAGTGCCAGGGTCAAGGATGTCACTGAGTGGCTGCAGAACATTCTGAGGGGGGAGGGTCCATGTATGTACCAATGACATAGGTATAAAGAGGGAGGAGGTCCTGCAAGCAGATTTTAGGGAACTAGAAAAAAAAGAGATTAATAAGCAGGACCTCAAAGGTAGTAATCTCCGGATTGCTCCCGGTGCCACGAGCTGGTGAGTATAGAAATAGGATGATAAAGCAGATGAATGAGTGGCTGGAGAGATAGCGCAGGAGGGAGGGCTTTAGATTCCTGGATTTTTTTAAATTCGTTCATGCGATGTTGGCGTCGCTGGCAAGACCAGCATTTATTGCCCATCTCTAACTGCCCTCGAGAAGGTGGTGGTGAGCCGCCTTCTTGAACCGCTGCAGTCAGTGTGGTGAAGGTACTCCCACAGTGCTGTTAGGGAGGGAGTTCCAGGATTTTGACCCAGCGACGATGAAGGAACGGCGATATATTTCCAAGTCAGGATGGTGTGAGACTTGGAGGGAAACTTGCAGGTGATGGTGTTCCCATGCGCCTGCTGCCCTTGTCCTTCTAGGTTGTAGAGGTCGCGGGTTTAGGAGGTGCTGCCAAAGAAGCCTTGGTGAGTTGCTACAGTGCATCTTGTAGATGGTACACACTGCAGCCACAGTACGCCGGTGGTGGAGGGAGTGAATGTTTAAGGTGGTGGATGGGGTGCCAATCAAGCGGGCTGCTTTGTCCTGGATGGTGTCGAGCTTCTTGAGTGTTGTTGGAGCTGCACTCATTCCATCACACTCCTGACTTGTACCTTGTAGATGGTAGAAAGGCTTTGGGGAGTCAGGAGGTGAGACACTCGCCGCAGAATACCCAGCCTCTGACCCGCTCTTGTTGCCACAGTATTTATGTGGCTGGTCCAGTTAAGTTTCTGGTCAATGGTGACCCCCCCAGGATGTTGATGGTGGGTGATTCAGCAATAGTAATGCCGTTGAATGTCAAGGGGCGGTGGTTAGACTATCGCTTGTTGGAGATAGTCATTGCCTGGCACTTGTGTAGCACGAATGTTATTTGCCACTTATCAGCCCAAGCCTGAATGTCGTCGAGGTCTTGCTGCATGCGGGCATGGACTGCTTCATTATCTGAGGAGTTACGAATGGAACTGAATACTGTGCAATCATCAGCGAACATCCCCACTTCTGACCTTATGATGGAGGGAAGGTCACTGATGAAGCAGCTGAAGATGGTTGGGCCTAGGACACTGCCCTGAGGAACTCCTGCAGCAATGTCCTGGGGCCGAGATGATTGACCTCCAACAACCACAACCATCTTCCTTTGCGCTCTGTATGACTCCAGCCAGTAGAGAGTTTTCCCCCTCTGGAATTCAGCTCTTTTGTCCATGTATGGACCAAGGCTGTAATGAGGTCTGGAGCAGAGTGGTCCTGGCGGAACCCAAACTGAGCATCGGTGAGCAGGATATTGGTGAGTAAGTGCCGCTTGATAGCACTGTCAACGACACCTTCCATCACTTTGCTGATGATTGAGAGTAGACTGGTGGGGCGGTAATTGGCCGGATTAGATTTGTCCTGCTTTTTGTGGACAGGACATACCTGGGCAGTTTTCCACATTGTCGGGTAGATGCCAGTGTTGTAGCTGTACTGGAACAGCTTGGCTAAAGGCGCGGCTAGTTCTGGAGCACTAGTTTTCAGCACGACAGCCGGGATGTTGTCGGGGCCCATCGCCTTTGCTGTATCCAGTGCACTCAGCCGTTTCTTGATAACACGTGGAGTGAATCAAATTGGCTGAAGACTGGCTTCTGTGATGGTGGGGACTTCAGGAGGAGGCCAATATGGATCATCCACTCGGCACTTCTGGCTGAAGATGGTTGCAAATGCTTCAGCCTTGTTTTTTACACTCACGTGCTGGGCTCCGCCATCATTGAGGATGGGGATATTCCTGGCACCACCTCCTCCTGTTAGTTGTTTAATTGTCCACCACCATTCACGACTGGATCTGGCAGGACTGCAGAGCTTAGATCTGATACGTTGATTGTGGGATCGCTTAGCTCAGTCAATAGCATGCTGCTTCTGCTGTTTAGCATGCATGTAGTCCTGTGTTGCAGCTTCCCCAGGTTGGCACCTCATTTTTAGGTATGTTTGATGCTGCTCCTGGCAAGCTCTTCTGCACTCCTCATTGAATCAGGGTTGGTCGCCTGGCTTGATGGTAATGGTAGAGTGAGGAATATGCCGGGCCATGAGGTTACAGATTGTGGTGGAATACAATTCTGCTGCTGCTGATGGCCCACAGCGTCTCATGGATGCCCAGTGTTGAGCTGCTAGATCTGTTCTGAATCTATCCCATTTAGCACAGTGGTAGTGCCACACAACTCGATGGAGGGTGTCCTCAGTGTGAAGACGGGACTTTGGCTCAACAAGGGCTGCGGTCACTGTTACCAATGCTGTCATGGACAGATGCATCTGCGATAGGTAGATTGGTGAGGATGAGGTCAAGTAGAATTTTACCTCGTGTTGGTTCTCTCACCACCTGCCGCAGGACCAGTCTGGCAGCTATGTCCTTCAGGACTCGGCCAGCTCGGTCAGTAGTGGTTCTGCCGAGCCACTCTTGGTGATGGACATTTAAGTCCCCCACCCAGAGTACATTCTGTGCCCTTGCTACCCTCAGCGCTTCTTCCAAGCAGTGTTCAACATGGAGCAGTACTGATTCATCAGCTGAGGGAGGGCGGTCGGTGGTAATCAGCAGGAGATTTCCTTGCCTATGCTTGACCTGAAGCCATGAGACTTCATGGGGTCCAGAGTCAATGCTGAGCACTCCCAGGGCCACTCCTTCCCGACTGTACTGCCACCCCTGGTGGGTCTGTCCTGCTGGTAGGACAGGACATACCCAGGGATGGTGATGGAGGAGTCTGGGACATTGGCTGAAAGGTAAGATTCTGTGAGTATGATTGTGTCAGGCTGTTGCTTGACTAGACTGTGGGACAGCTCGCTCAATTTTGGCACAAGTCCCCAGATGTTAGTGAGGACGACTTTGCAGGGTCGACTGGGCTGGGTGTGCCATTGTCGTGTCTGAAGCTGGTGCCGAGGTTGATGCCGGGTGGTCTGTCCGGTGTTATTCTTATTGTGTTTCGTAGCGGTTTGTTACAACTAAGTGGCTTGCTAGGCCATTTCAGAGGGCAGTTAAGCGTCAACCACATTGCTGTGGATCTGGAGTCACATATAAGCCAGACCAGGTAAGGATGGCAGATTTCTTTCCCTAAAGGACATTAGTGAACCAGATGGGTTTTTACGCAATCCGACAGCTTCATGGTCACCATTACTGATACTAGCTTTTTATTCCAGATGTATTTAATTAATTGAATTTAAATTCCCCAGCTACCATGGTGGGATTTGAACTCATGTCTCTGGATCATTAGTCCAGGCCTCTGGATTACTAGTCCAGTAACATAACTACTATAACGCTATGGGACTGGGGGAGGTGGGACCTATACAGGCCAGACGGGTTGCACCTCAACAGAGCCGGGATCAATATCCTCGCGGGGGGATTTGCTGATGCTGTTGGTGAGGGTCTAAACTAATTTGGCTGGGAGATGGGCACCAGGATGTAGCATTAGAAAGGAGAAACAAGGTGCACAAAGGATTGGGAGAGACAGATAGCACTAGAGTAAGAAATCGTACGATATTAGGTGGGGTCAGACTAAGAGAGAATACAAGAAGGTCCAAGATATGTTTGCAGTGCATGTGTGTAAACACATGAAGCGTGGTAAATAAGGTTGGTGAGCTGCAGTCGCAAATAGCCACATGAGAATATGATGTCGTGGTGCTAACAGAGACCTGGCAGGATTGGTACTAAATATTCCTGGATAATAGAGAAGGAAAGAAAGGAGGTGGGGTGTCGCTGTTGATTAAGGAGAATATTACAGTGCCGGAGAGAGAGGATGTCCTGGAGGGGTCAAGGCCAGAATCTATTTGGTTAGAGTGAAGAAACAATAGAGTTGCCATTACACTACTAGGTGTATTCTATAAGCAACCAACTAGTGGGAAGGATCCTAGGGTACTTAAGGAAGTGGCCCTAGAAATAGATGATGTATTGCTGATCATCTTCCAACATTCGATGGAATCTGGAACTGTACCCATGGATTGGAGGGTAGCTAATGTTACCCCACTATTCAAAAAGGGTGGTAGAGAGAAAGCGGGGAATTACAGACCGGTAAGCCTGACATTGGTAGTGGGGAAAATGCTAGAGTCTATTATAAAGGATGTAATAGCTGAGCACTTGAAAAACAGTGACAGGATCGGACAAAGTCAACATGGATTTACAAAAGGTAAATCGTGCTTGACTAATCTACTGGAATTTTTTGAGGATGTAACTGGGAAAATAGATAAGGGAGAACCAGTAGATGTGGTGTATTTGGACTTTCAAAAGGCTTTCGATAAGGTCCCGCATAAGAGATTAGCATGTAAAGTTAAGGCACATGGGATTGGGGGCAAGGTATTGACTTGGATAGAGAACTGGTTGGCGGACAGAAAGCAGAGAGTAGGAATTAATGGGTCTTTTTCCGAGTGGCAGGCAGTGACTAGTGGGGTACCGCAGGGTTCGGTCCTTGGACCCCAGCTATTCACAATATACATTAATGATCTAGATAAGGGAACTAAATGTAGTATCTCCAAGTTTGCAGATGACACAAAGCTGTGTGGGCGTGTGTGCTGTGAGGAGGATACTGAGAAACTCCAGGATGATTTGGACAGGTTGGGTGAGTGGGCAGAAGCGTGGCAGATGCAATATAACGTGGATAAATGCGAGGTTATCCACTTTGGTGTCAAAAACAGAAAGGCAGACTATTATCTGAATGGCAATAGATTGGGAGAAGGGGAAGTGCAACGAGACCTGGGTGTCCTTGTGCACCAGTCGCTGAAGGTAAGCATGCAGGTGCAGCAGGCGGTGAAGAAGGTAAATGGTATGTTGGCCTTCATAGCGAAAGGGTTTGAGTATAGGAACAGGGATGTCCTGCTGCAGTTGTACAGGGCCTTGGTGAGACCACACCTTGAGTACTGTGTGCAGTTTTGGTCGCCTTATCTGAGGAAGGATGTTCTTGCCCTGGAAGGAGTTCAGCGAAGATTCACAAGGCTGATACCTGGGATGGCATGAATGACATATGAGGAGAGATTGGGTCGATTGGGCTTATACTCGCTGGAGTATAGAAGAATGAGAGGGGAGCTCATCGAAACTTATAAAATTCTGACAGGTCTGGACAAACTAGATGCAGGAAGAATGTTTCCGATGGTCGGAGAGTCCAGAACCAGGGGTCATAATCTAAGGATAAGGGGTAAGCCATTTAGGACAGAAATTAGGAAGAATTTCTTCACCCAGCGAGTGGTGAACCTGTGGAATTCTCTACCACAGAAGGTAGTTGAGGCCAAGTCATTAAATATATTCAAGAATGAGTTAGATATATTTCTTAAAGCTAAAGGTATCAAGGGATATGGGGAGAAGGCAGGTACAGGGTACTGAGTTTGGATGATCAGCCATGATCTCATCGAATGGCGGAGCAGGCTCGAGGGGCCGAATGGCCTACTCCTGCTCCTATCTTCTATGTTTCTATGTAAATCGAGCAGCAAATTTGCAGGGAAATAACAGAGAGGTGCAAGAACTATAGAGTAGTGATAACGGGGGACTTCAATTATCCTAATATAGACCGGGAAAGTAAATTGTAAAGGGCAGAGAGGGGGAAGAATTTCTGAATGAGAATAGATTGGCAGCTAACATAAAAGGGAATTCAAAAGTCTTCTATAGGCATATAAATAGTAAACGGGTAGTAAAAGGAATGGGTGAGGCCGATTAGGGACCAAAAAGGAGACCTACGTATGGAGGCAGAGGGCATGGCTAATGTACTAAATGAGTACTTTGCATCTGTCTTTACCAAGGAAGAAGATGCTGCCAAAGTCATAGTGAAAGAGGAGGTAGTTGAGATACTGGATGGGATAAAATTTGATAGAGAGAAGGTACTAGAAAGGCTGGCTGTACTTAAAGTAGATAAGTCACTAGGACCGGATGGGATGCATCCTAGGATGTTGAGAGAAGTAAAGGTGGAAATTGCGGAGGTACTGGCCATAATCTTCCAATCCCCCTTAGGTACGGGGGTGGTGTCAGAGGACTAGAGAATTGCAAATGATACACCCTTGTTCAAAAAGGATGCAAGGATAAACTCAGCAACTACAAGCCAGTCAGTTTAACCTCAGTAGTAGGGAAGCTTTTAGAAACAATAATCCGGGACAAAATTAACAGTCACTTGGATAAGTGTGGATCAATTAAGGAAAGCCAGCACAGATTTGTTAAAGGCAAATTGTATTGAACTAACTTGCTGGTGGAATGGGCAGACACGTGGCGGATAAAATTTAACGCAGAAAAGTACGAAGTGATACATTTTGGTAGGAAGAACGAGGAGAGGAAATATAAACTAAAGGGTACAATTCTAAAGGGGGTGCATGAACAGAGAGACCTGGGGGTATATGTGCACAAATCGTTGAAGGTGGCAGGGCAGGTTGAGGAAGTGGTTAAAAACGCATTCAGGATCCTGGACTTTATAAATAGAGGCATCGAGTACAAAAGCAAGGACGTTATGATGAATCTTTATAAAAAACTGGTCTAACCTCAACTGGAGTATTGTGTCCAATTCTGGGCACCGCACTTTAGGAAGGATGTGAAGGCCTTACAGAGGGTGCAGAAAAGATTTACAATAATGGTTCCAGGGATGAGGGACTTCAGTTACGTGGATAGACTGGAGAATGTTGGGAGGAGATGTGACAGAGGTGTTCAAAATCATGAGGGGTCTAGACAGAGTAGATAGAGAGAAACTGTTCCCATTGGCAGAAGGGTCGAGAACCAGAGGACACAGATTTAAGGTGATTGGCAGAAGAACCAACGGCAACATGAGGAAAACCTTTTTACGCAGCGAGTGGTTATGATCTGGAATGCGCGGCCTGAAAGACTGGTGGAGGCAGATTCAATCGTGGCTTTCAAAAGGGAATTGGATAAGTACCTGAAGGAAAAAAATTTGCAGGGCTACGGGGAAAGGGCGGGGGAGTGGGACTAGCTGAAGTGCTCTTGCAGAGAGCCGGCATGGGCTCGACGGGACGAATGGCCTCCTTCTGTGCTGTAACCATTCTATGATTCTAACTGGTGGTGTTAGAACTGGCCTCAGTACTCCTGGATTAGAGGAAAATTTGCCAGGGCTCCCATTCCTGGCCAATATACAGTGACCCTGCTGGAAAATGTACAAACACAAGGATAAGGTCAGAGGGTTTTGAAATGTAGAGATGGAGGAGTTAGAACGGCCGAAGGGTCTGCCACCAATGGTAGAATGGAGGGGGAGGGAATGAACCGTAGGCCGGAGTGGAGGATGCAGGTAGGGCTGGAGGAGGTTGCAGACGTGAGCCGAGGCCATGGAACGATTTGTGTTCGAGGATTTTAGAATCAACACCCCAGGAAGATGGGAAGCCAATGGAGGCGAGCAGGGTCGTACAGGACTGGAGGCAGGCGGTGGAGAAGAGCAGGATGGGGTGGATACGATGCAAGCGGGAGGCGAGCAGGACAGTGCAGCATCGGAGGAGTCCTGGTTGAGCTGGAGTTTACGTAGGGAGGAGCTTGGGAAGTGCCTGGGTTACGATACCCGGCTGACTCTCAATATCTCAGCTGACGGTGAAAGAAAGGTTAATTGGACGAGGCACTGGTGGTTATGGAATTGTTGCCCACCAAGAGTAAGTGCTTTCAGAAGGAAACAGCCAACAAAAGAAACAGTGCGACTGATGTTCAAGATACAAGACAACTCAAACAGAATAGCTGCATCTTGCTTCATCCTTTACTTTAGGTGCAGTTGCTGATGAAAGGACTAATGAACTCATCAAAACCCCACACTGCTGAAGCAGACTGCACGGCACAAGGTGTCTAATCAATGCTCACCACACAATGCATAATGACTGAGCACAGCATAAATGTTCTTATTCAAAGGCCTCACTCCAACCTTTAATCTGAGGGGCTTGGTTGAAATGCAGGATCTGTAACAGTCGTCACCTCTTCTCTCCCCTACCCACCCTGCTCATTACTTCACAGTCAGTCCATGAAGCTCAGGTTTCAAAGAGCCCCCACTGTCCACATAACTTTGAGTACTCGCTCTATGGCCCCATCATAAGTCATCTTTCTTAAAGGAGCCTGCTTTTAAGCTAAAAAAAATATGCAGCACAGAAAGGAATCCCCCAAATTACAGACAAATGTACAATGGGCCAAAAATTCGGCACTTGCCGGGTGAGTATGCGCTGTGTACTCACCCGTAAGGCCTCCTGAAGTGCTGGTTTCCTGCATGCACTGCGCATGCGCGGGAAACCGGAACTTCCGGTCTGGTGAAGGGGGCGGTTCAGAGGTGAACCGTGTGCGCGGTAGAGGCTGCGTGCACGCAGCGAACTTAGGTTTTTTTTCAGGTTTCTCCGGGAGGGTAAGTATTGAAGAAGCTGCGCTTTTAAAAAGGAGGCGCAAGACCCGTTTTCAACAAGGTAAGTGGTTAATTAACTACAATTTTAACATTTTTTCAACAGGTTTATCTTTTTTAGATACTTTAAAGAAAGGTAAGTTTATTTTTAGCACTGTTAAAAAGTATTAATTTTTTCAATTTAAATTTTTGTTTAAAGTAGTTAATTTATTTAACTTATAGTTATTTTAAAAATGTGATGGTTTTAAAAAAAAAATTATTTGAAGTTTAGGTGTTGTTTTGGGGCTGATTTCAATTCATAGATTTGACAGGTCTTCCTGTCAAATCTATGAATGAAAGATGGTCTGCTGCCATTGGCTCTCCATGGCCCACGTGATCCCAGGGGACGCATCGCACTAACTACGCCCCTGGGAAACACAATCACTGCGCGCCGGCAGTTGGGGGAGGCCCAGGAGCTGAAGTCCCCGTGGGCCCAGAGGTCAACGGCAGGCGCGGTAGGTAGGTGCACGCGGGATCCTTGCACCCGCGGGAAGCCAGGGATCCTAATTTCTGGGCCAATATTTCCTCACATAAATGTGACTTGAACAATCGCGTGCACTTCAACACATGGTGTTGCAGCTACTCTACAGTTTAAATGGGTCAAATTTAAAGCCTCAGCAGGCTTGGAAGCATCAGCACTGGCTCAGTGTTAGCACGCTCTCCTCTGGGTTAGAAGGTCATGGGTTCAAGCCCCACTCAAAGACTTAAACCCATAATCCAGGTTAACACTTCAATGAAGTACTGAGGGAGTGCTGCACTGTCGGAGGTGCCGTCTTTCGGATGAGACGTTAAACTGAGGCCCGTCTGCCCCCTCAGTTGGAGGTAAAAGATCCCACGGCTACTATTCAAACCAACATCACTAAAAAAAAGTTATCTGGTCATTTATCTCACTGCTGTTTGTGGGACATTACTGTGTGCAAATTGGCATGCCTGTTTCCTACGTTACAACAGTGACTATACTTCAAAAGTACTTTATTGGCTGTAAGGCGCTTTGGGAGGTTCTGAAAGGCGCTATATAAATGCAAGTTCTTTTCTTTCTCCTTTCCTTTCACATGTAGCAGAAATGGTTCTGCAGTATAAATGGGCTGTAACTCCCACACCCCCCAAGAGAATGGTTCCACTGATGAAGGCAGAGAACCATACAGATGAGGAAGGTCCCAGATTCGTTCTCTGTCTGTGCGGAGTTAGCTCATGTCAGTTAAGGCAGCAGGTGGAGTGCCTCTGAACCTATGGATGAGGGAGGGATTAATAAAAAAATAAGCCAAGGTCTACGCCTATGATCACAACTCAGTTATCCCATTGGAAATTGCGTCTGGATAATCATTAGGATTGGGTGAGCCGAGATGCCCTTCACAGTCAAATAGCCTGTCAACACTCACTGGGCTCACACAAGAAGAATGCCCACTTGGGTGAGGCACAAGAGGGCTGCCAACAAGACTGAGCACCTACAGGAGAATGGCAAAATAAAATTAAGGTAAATAAATGGGATGTAACTCCGTCTAGAGCTCACCTGACAATGGTCACATGTGGGGCTTGACTCTTGAGAATTATGTAGGTTTGCGGTAAGGTTTGGGTGGGGGTGGGGGGGGAAGGAAGAGGAAAGAGGACAGCTACTGGGGACAGGTGTGGAGAAATTTCTTTACCGAGTATTGTTGGAGCATGGAATGCTTTGCCACGGGGAGTGGTTGAGGCAGAGACCATTGCACCTTTTAAAGGGAAATTCATGGATCAATATCTGAAGCAAAGGAAGATGCAAGGTTACAGGAATTAGTCATGGATTGCTCCAGCTATGAACTGGCACAGACATGATGGGCCGAATACTCCCCCTCCTGAGCTGTAGATCTCTATGGTTTTTTTAGTATGTAGTTTAGCAGATAGTTTTATACACACATGTATATATAAAAAAAATAAATGTATAAATACACATTTATCAAAAGCTTGCAAAGCTAGAGAATATAATATTCTGAATGCTGCCTTCTAGATTTTTTGATGTCTCTCCAGTTCCACAAAGGCTTGTCTTTTCTGTAATTTATCTTCATGTCAATCCCTGGCCAGCGAGGGGAGAGTAATATCTGTCAGCAGACAATGTAGCCGCAACCCCCTCTGCAACACAAACCCCAACCTCGCCACTAGTGGGCGTCCTTATTTAAAATTCTCACTCGTCTGTTCCCACACTGGTTGCTTGCACTACCTCTGACGGTCTTCTCTATTAGGAAGCATTTCCTCAGATGATCTGAAACACGTGTTTTCATTTGATTCTGAAGAGGTGAACCCTTCTTTATCGTTGCTTAAGCTCCAGTTGTTGAAGCATTCCCAGCAGCATGCCGATTGATAGATTCCACTAATAATTCAAGCTCTTCAAACAGCTGATCAGACACTAACAGTCAATGCTTAACCCAGTGAAAGCAATCCCACTCAGTACAGGAATACACTCCCCATCCCTCTATCCCATCACAGGGAACCTCACTCAATACAGGAATACACTCCCCATCCCTCTATCCCATCACAGGGAACCTCACTCAGTACAGGAATACACTCCCTATCCCTCTATCCCATCACAGGGAACCTCACTCAGTACAGGAATACACTCCCTATCCCTCTATCCCATCACAGGGAACCTCACTCAGTACAGGAATACACTCCCTATCCCTCTATCCCATCACAGGGAACCTCACTCAGTACAGGAATACACTCCCCATCCCTCTATCCCATCACAGGGAACCTCACTCAATACAGGAATACACTCCCTATCCCTCTATCCCATCACAGGGAACCTCACTCAGTACAGGAATACACTCCCCATCCCTCTATCCCATCACAGGGAACCCCACTCAGTACAGGAATACACTCCCCATCCCTCTATCCCATCACAGGGAACCCCACTCAGTACAGGAATACACTCCCTATCCCTCTATCCCATCACAGGGAACCTCACTCAGTACAGGAATACACTCCCCATCCCTCTATCCCATCACAGGGAACCTCACTCAGTACAGGAATACACTCCCCATCCCTCTATCCCATCACAGGGAACCTCACTCAGTACAGGAATACACTCCCCATCCCTCTATCCCATCACAGGGAACCTCACTCAGTACAGGAATACACTCCCCATCCCTCTATCCCATCACAGGGAACCTCACTCAGTACAGGAATACACTCCCCATCCCTCTATCCCATCACAGGGAACCTCACTCAGTACAGGAATACACTCCCCATCCCTCTATCCCATCACAGGGAACCTCACTCAATACAGGAATACACTCCCGGTTCCACCTGGGTTAGGTTATCTTTATACTCAGCCTCAGAGAGGTTCAGCATCTGTAGTAGCAGTTTTTGAGGTCTTTGTAACTATCCCTTTATATTACCATTCGACTCCAAGATGAAGAAAACAGGACACCTGCTGATACTCCTGAATCCTTTGTTACTGCCCTTTCAGTACCGCTATATTAAGGCAGGAGCACAAAGGGAGAACCAGAAACACCTGCACATATTTGTTGAATTTTTAAAAATGCACTTTGGGCTCATCGAGCTGAGGGAGGTCAGAGTTGGGAAAAGGAAACACTTTTCAACAAGAAAAGGTACATTCCAATAAGAGGGAAGGGTAAGGGAACCAAAGCAAGGCACTCCTTGGATGACGAGGGAGATAGAGAAGATGAACAAAAAAAGAGGGTGTATGATGCATGTCAGGTGAATTCTTCAAGGGAGAACCAGATCAAATACAATAAGTTGAGAAGGGAAGTGAAGATGAAAATAAGATTGGCAAAGAGAGAATGAGAGTAGAATGGCGGTAAACATAAAAGGGAACCCAAAAATCTTCTACCGGCATGTAAACAGTAAGTGGGTAGTAAGAGGCGGGGTGGGGCCTATTAGGGACAAAGAAGGTGATATATGCTTAGAGGCACAGGGCAAGGCCAGAATACTCAATGAGTATTTTGTATTGGTGTTTACTAAGGAGGTGGATGCTGACAAAATATCAGTATAAGTGGAAAAGGTAGAAGCAATGGAAGGGGTGAAAATTGATAGACAGGATGTACTAGAAAGGCTGGATATGCTTAGAGTGGATAAGTCGCCTGGTCCAGATGGCTTGCATCCCAGGTTGCTCAGGGAACTGGGGGAGGAGATAGCGGAAGGGTTTGCCATAATTTTCCAATCTTCCCTAGACGCGGGGGAGGTGCCTGAAGCTTGGAAAGTGGCAAATGTGACACCATCGTTCAAAAAGGGTGTAAGGACAATCCTAGTAACTACAGGCCGGTCAGCTTAACATCAGTAGTGGGTAAAGTTTTAGAAACAAGAATCAAGGAAAAAATTAACGGACACTTGGAGAGGTTTAAGCTAATTAAGGAGAGCCAACACGGATTTGTAAAAGGCAGATCGTGTTTGACTAATCCAATTGAATTTTTTGATGAAGTAACAGGAAGGATTGATGAAGGGAATGCAATGGATGTTGTTGACATGGATTTTAGGAAGGAGTTTGACAAAGTACCACATAGCAGGCTGGTTAACAAAATTGAGGCTCATGGAATAGGTGGGTCAGTGGCAGCTTGGATAAGGAACTGGCTTAAGGACAGAAAACAGCGACTTGTGGTAAACGGCTGTTTTTCCAGACTGGAGGATGGTAGACAGTGGTGTTCCCCAAGGGTCAGTGCTGGGGCCACTGCTTTTTTTGAGAGATACATATATATACATATAAAAAAATGACCTGGATATTGGAATACAGAGTAGAATTTCTAAATTTGCCGATGACACCAAACTTGGGGGTGTGGCAAACAGTGAGGATGATACCAATCGACTGTAACAGGACATAGAAAGGCTAGCAGAATGGGCAGACAAGTGGCAGATGGAATTTAATACAGAGATGTGTGAGGCGATGCATTTTGGCAGAAGGAACAGGGAGAGGCAATATACACTTAATGGCACAATAGCAAAATACTGCGGATGCTGGAAAACTGAAATAACAACAGAAAGCGCTGGAAAAACTCAGCAGACCAGGCAACATCCGTGGAGAGAGAAACAGAGTTAACGTTTCAGGTCGAAGACCCTTCGTCAGAACCACTTAATGGCACAGTTTTAAAGAGGGACCTGGGAGTTAATGTGCATAGGTCCCTGAAGGTGGCAGGACATATTGAGAGAGTGGTTAGCAAAGCATATGGGATCTTGGGCTTCATAAATAGATGTATTGAGTACAAAAGTAGAGAAGTTATGCTGAACCTTTATAAAGCGCTGGTTAGACCACAACTGGAGTAGTGTCCAGTTCTGGTCACCACACTTTAGGAAGGATGTGAAGGCCCTTGAGAGGGTGCAGAGGAGATTTACCAGAATGGTTCCGGGGATGGGGGATCTTAGCAACAAGGACAGGTTGGAGAAGCTGGATTTGTTTTCATTAGAGCAAAGGAGGTTGAGGGGTGATTTGATAGAGGTGGACAAGATTATGATGGGTATGGATAGGCTAGAGGAGGAAAGGCTGTTCCCACTAGTTGATGGTACAACGACTAGGGGACACAGATTGAAGGTTTTGGGCAAGAGATACAGGGGGGATGTGAGGAAAAACTTTTTTACGCAGCGAGTGGTGAGGACCTGGAACTCGCTGCCGACGGAAGTGGTGGAAGCGGAGACACTCAGTGTTTTCAAGAGGAGACTGGATAGGCACTTGAGGGAAATAAACTTGCAGGGCTACAGGGATAGAGCGGGGGAATGGGACTGACTGGATTGCTCAACAGAGAGCCGGCACGGACTCGATGGGCCGAATGACCTCCTTCTGTGCCATTATGACTCTATGACTATGACTTTTCAATTTCAGACGTCAAGTATCATACTCACCTTGTTGAGCACAAAAACCCTCAAAGTCATGAGACAGCAGCTCTTACTGTAACACCAGCTGCCTGTGTGAGTTAAGTAAGGCTGCCAATTTAGATGGAGGGCGAGTGTCCCCAGTGGAGAGACCTGCATTCGGGAATCCATCCCAGCACCACTGGGGACTTGGGATGGAATATGATGCATGGCGCAGTGGCATCAAGTAAATTCCTGGTCCACTTCACCAATATTTCAGTCACATTCCCATTCTATGGGAAAGATAAAACAACCTTCGATATACACATGCAGTGCCAGATGTTCTGCTCCGAAAGTTCTGGCTGTACTTCTCCTCTACGCTCCTTGTCCTTGGTCACCCGGTGAGCGGGGGAAGGGGTGAGTAAGTCAGAGGACCTCTTGGTCGGTCTGCTCCTGGGGCAGGCGAAGGTGGACGTTCACATGTCCAGGATCTGTAGGATTGGGGGGTGCGTCCGACTGACTGTCTCTCTTTAACGAGCTCATGTAGGTGCCTGGGAAGCCCTGACACAGGATCACGTGGTGCCCGCCAGTTCGTTTCATCACCGGTGGGCGCCCAGGACATACTGTGCTTTGTTGATTAATTGCACAAACATAGTTTAGTTTGTCTTGAATCAATTGATTTAGTGTTAATTGTTTTAATACAAAGGAAGACGACATTAATAAACTCGCAGAATTGACATTTAATTGGTAAATGAATTTCTATATCGATGAGATGGTGCATTTTGGTAGGAAGAATAAAGAGGCCACATACTGCTTGGATAAAGAGTCTAAATGGGGTAGCGGGGCAAAGGAATCTAGGGCTACAGACACACAAATCATTAAAGTAGTGACACAGGTTAATAAGCCCGTAAGAAAAGCAAACCAAAACACTGGGGTTCATTTCTAGAGGGATAGAATTGAAAAGCAAAGAAGTTATGTTAAATTTGTATAGAATCTTGGTTAAACTACGTTTGGAGTACCGTGCACAGTTCTGGTCCCATATTATAAAAAGGATATAGAGGCATTGGAGAAGGTGCAAAAAAGATTCACAAGGATGATACCAGAACTGAGAAGTTACAACTATCAGGAAAGATTGAATAGGCTGGGGCTCCTTTCTCTAGAAAAAAGACTGAGGGGTGACCTGATAGAGGTCTTTAAGATAATGAAAGGGTTTGATAGGGTAGACGTAGAGAAAACGTTTCCACTTGTGGGTGAAGTCCAAAACTAGGGGTCATAAACAATGTTCCCTCTAATTTTTTTTTGACTGCGCGGCCTCTTCAAAATTCCATGCATGTGCGTTTTTTTCTATTTAAAAGCCGGCTCACTGGCTGCATGGCCGCGTGGCTTAAATATAAGATATAAGTTGGTCATAAATATAAGATAGTCACTAATAACTCCAATAGGGAATTCAGGAGAAACTTCTCTACTTAAAGAATGGTAAGAATGTGGAACTCGCTACCACAAGGAGTAGTTGAGGCAAATAGCATAGATGCATCTAAGGGAAAGCTGGATAAGCACATGAGGGAGAAGGGAATAAAATGGTATGCTAATAGGGTGAGATGTAGAGAGGTGGGAGGACGCATGTGTGGAGCATAAACAGCAGCCTGTTTCTGTGCTGTAGGCTTGATGTACCCTCCTTGTAGAGGAACGAACGAACTCAGGGGAAAAAAGCATATCGCTCCCCCCTATTGTAATTGAAGGCATTGCCCCAATCTCTGCAGAGTTAGCTGAGACAATAATATGGAAGCTTTCATTGGTCTTGGCATCCGAGGTTTGGGAGGGACAAAACCCTTCTCGGGGAACTCTGGGAAAACATGTGTGCAACTTGGGTGGGAACAGAATTGGGCTCAGCTGTGATGCCCCCCATGATTGAGAAGCTTGTCAGATTTAGTATCTCTGCTACTCATCTCATAGACGAAGATTGGCTACTTGGGTGAGGTAGCAGAGGATGGCCAGGGGGGATCTGTACCCAAAGATGCAACACCTTCAGAGGAGGGGATGGAACTCGAGGGAAAGAAAACTAAAATGGTTTAATTTTCTTTTAAGAAGTGTAAACAGTTGTACAAGTGAAGTGATTCCTATTGGCTCTCCTTCAGGATGTCCTTCATGTGCTTACTCAGGATGAATCTGGTGGGAGTTTGTAAAGCAGTTTAATCACAAGGCTGGTATTAGTGAAATAGCAGGCTTGTTGGTTTCCTTCTCAAGTTTAATCCTCTCAAAACCAATATGAGGAATCTGTGGCGAAATACTGACTTTGATGGGCCGCGAGAGAGAAAGCGAGGGGGTGGGGGGGCCGCGACAGAGAGGGCGAGGAGAGGGGGCCAGAGCCCACGCAGGCGGGAGAGAGAGAACACGAGAGAGCGGGAACACTGGAGAGTTGGAATAACGGAGAACGGACAAAACGAATACAAGAGAAAGAAACAAAGAGACAGATGCGCTTAGAGATTGTGAACAAAGACATGCATTCCAAGCCTGACAGCATAGAATTATTCTGTGAAGCTGCCAGTAAAACACAGCCTGATCATGCCTCCCTCTTAGCTGAGCATCACTGAGCTAAATTACAGCCATTCCACACTGAACAACCTCAGGGGCTAATGTACTTTTCATTCTTTACTTTGGGAGTTGATGGTGAAGCATGTCTGAGGCTACAGGTTGGAAGCTCAGAGGACCATGAGTAGGGAACAGAACCAGACAAAGGATAGCAGGATTGCTGCAAACACTGGGCTGTGAAAGATGATCTAACCATCAGGCCAGGTGTCTGAACATGCGGATCGTGTTTGTCTTGTATTCATTAATGTTTTGATGAATTATAAATAGCTATCGAGGAAGAAGCACCCTCCCCCCACCCCCACCACCTCGACCCCTCCAAGCAATATGCTACTTTTAACACTGCTACTCTTTCTAATTTACTGGAATGACTTGGAAACTCAACGCAAATTGGTCAAATTTTGGTCACGAGTTGGACAAAATACCTATGTGATCAGGATAATGGGAATAAAAATTAATGCAACAAGTTACAGTCCATAGAAATGAAAAATGGGCAATAGACGTCCTCCATCAACAGTGTTGAAATAGCTATGGATGAAGTCGAAAGAGCCCGAGGAGTCTTGGTAGACTTGAAGCTCAACATGTCCAACCAGTGCAGAGCAGCTATCAACAAAGCCAATAGGATGTTCGACTAATAGCCTAACAGTACGATACGAGTCAGAGAGTCATGAATAAACTGCACAGCACCCTGGTCGGGCCACACTAATGGGACTGGAGTATTGTGTCCAGTTCTGGTCACCGAGACACAAGGGAAACGTTCAAACACTGGTGGCAGAGCAGATGAGAGTCATGAGGCTGATCCTTAGTGTGCACTGAGAGGAAAGACTGGAAGTTCTTCTTCACACAGAATGAACTCCCAGAAAAAGCAGTGCTGGCAAAAACCCTGGAATCATTTAACAAACAACTGATGCTGCAATGGGGGGATTGTGGGGTCTTTTGGACGGAGTCAGGAGACAAGTAGCAGAATGGATAACAGAGTAGCAAGATCAACATCCTTACCATTCTTCGGATAAAAAAGTTTCCCGTGAATTCCTTATTGATTTATTCGTGACTATCTTCTATTTATGGTTGCTAGTTTTGGACTTCCCCCGCAAGTGGAAACATTTTTTCTACCCTATCAAACCCGTTCATAATTTTAAAGACCTCTATCAGGACCACCCCTCAGAGTCTTCCCTTTTCTAGAGAAAAGAGCCCTAGCCTGTTCAATCTTTCCTGATAGTTGTACCCTCTTATATCTGGTATCATCCTTGGAAAGCTTTTCTGTACTTTCTCCAGTGCTTCAATATATTTTTTTAATATGGTGCCCAGAACTATGCACAGTACTCTGATTTTGAATTCCATTCCTCTAGAAATTAACCCCAGTGCTTTGTTTGCATTTTTATGGCTTTGCTAACCTGTGTTGCTACTTTTAATGATTTGTGAATCTGTACCTCTAGATCCCTTTGCACCTCTAAACCATTTAGATTATTATTTTCCAAGGAGTATGTGGCCTCCTTATTTCTCCTACTAAAATGCACCACCTCACACTTACCTATATTGAAATTAATTTGCCATTTACACACCCATTCAGCCAAGTTTATTAACGTCTCCTTGTATTTTTAATCACAGCCTTCCTCAGTATTGACTATACTCCCCATTCTGGTGATGCCCACAAATTTTGATATAGTACTTCCGAGTCCAAATCATTTATGTAAATACTGAAACAGTGGTCCCAGCACCGATACCTGTGGGACACCACTTCACACCTTCCGGCAGTCTCAGTAACTACCTTTAACCCATCTCTGTTTTCTGTTTTGTAGCCTGTTTGCGATTCATTCTGCAACCAACTCCACATGCTCTAACCTTAGTCATAAGTCTGCCATGCGGTACCTATCGAAGGCCTTTCGAAAGTCCATGGGGGAGAAATTCAGTATCGCCCCATTTGGGGCGCAATTATCGGCCGGGCGCAAAGATTAGCGCCTGGCGCTAATTATCGCCACCAACTGCAAACTTGACTTTTATCGCCCCTGGAGGTGATTGGAGCATTAAATCAGGCGCTTCACACCTGTCTTAAGGCGCAAAGGCCGAGGAGCGAGGCGCTACCTCAGAGCGCTGGCGAAGCTCATGTAATGTCAGTCAGAAATGGAGCACACACACAATGGCATGGGCCAATTCTTAAAGGGGAGGGTTGATCTTGCTTTCCATCCACATCCTGCTCATTGCAGCCTTGAATCTCGGCCTGGAGAGACCTGCACATCAAATCTGCTGGAAAGAACAATGGAGAGTACCAGGCAAAGAGCTCAGAGTGCAGCCCCCACATTCTTTTCTAAATCGATACAAGGAATGGCAAATCAAAATGAACCTGCAAAGTGCTGCTCAGTACCCAAAACTCCTTCACACAACGTTGAATCTCTCCAGAAGTCTCTCTCTCTCTCTCAGAATGCGTAGTTCAAAAATGGCACCAACAATAAAAGGCAGGAAGCGGTCACCTTTAAATAGCGCTCCCCCTTTCCCTTCCTGACTGCAGAACGCTCCCCTCAACCTGTCGTTGCTAGCGTCAGGCGGTAAGGCAGGAGCGCCACTCAATATCCGCTCCGGGGCGTTGCGCACTCGACTGACGTCACAATCTGCCGGCGCAGGAGATCGTGGCGGTAGTATTTAGCGCCGCCGCAAAATGTCTAGTTAAGTTTGCGAGCGGCGCAAACATCGCTACGCCCAGGCGCTAGTTGCTTTGCGCCCCATTAGCGCCATCTTAAGGCGCTAACGGAAGGCGCAACCAACTGAATTTTTCCCCCCATGTATATTATATCCACTGCATTACCCTTGTCTTCTCTTTGTTACTTCAAAGAATTCAAGCATGACCTTCCCTTCTGAAATCCATGCTGACTACTCTATTATATTCTCAGTTTCTAGATGTTTTTCTATCACATCTTTCAGTAAAGATTCCATTATCTTTCCTACCACCGACGTTAAGCTTACTGGTCTATAATTTCCTTGATTTGCTCTCCCTTTTTAAATATAGGAATAACATTAGCTGTCCGCCAGTCCTATGGCACTATCCCTTTTCTATTCAATGTTTTATATATATATATATATATATATATATATTAGTGCCTCTGCTATCTCTTCACTAGCTAATGTTAGTATGCAGGGATGCAATCCATCCGGACCGGGGGTTTATCCTCTAAGTTTGTCTAGTTTATCAATTATCTCCTTCCTTCCTATCTTAAACGTCTCGATATCTTTTTTGATCTCTTCTTGGTCAAAGAGGTGGGTTTGAAAGACAGTCTTAAAGGAAGAGAGGGAGGTGGGTAGGCAGAGGGATTGAGAGAGGGAATTCCAGAGCGTAGGGCCTAGGCAGCTGAAGGCACAGCCGCCAATGCTGCGCCGAAGCGGGTGGGTGATTCACAAGAGGCCAGAGTTAGAGGATCACCGAGTTCCCGGAGGGTTGTAGGGCTAGAGGAGGTTACAGAGATGGGGAGGGGCGAAGCCATGGATGAACTTGAACACGAGGATGAGAATTTTAAATTTACGGCATTGGGGGACCAGGAGCCAATGTAGGTCAGTGAGCACAGGGGTGAGCTGTGGTCTGTTTCACCATAGGCTGCTCAGTTACCCCAGTGTTCTTGTTCAGAGGCTAGCGTTACACAGAGATGTTTAAGATAAGACAAGATAAGAGCGCACGGGGTTGGGGGTAATATATTGGCATAGATAGGGGAGTGGCTAACTAACAGAAAGTTGGGATAAATGGGTCATTTTCCGGTTGGCAACCAGTAACTAGTGGGATGCCACAGGGATCAGTGCTGGGGCCTCAACTATTTACAATCTATATTAATGACTCGAATGAAGGGACCGAGTGTACTGTAGCCAAATTTGCTGATGATACAAAGATAGGTGGGTTAGCAAGTTGTGAGGAGGACACAAAGAGTCTGCAAAGGGATATAGATAGGTTAAGTGAGTGGGCAAAAATTTGGCAGATGGAGTATAATGTGGGAAAATGTGAGGTGATCCGCTTTTGGAAGGAAGAATGAAAAATCAAATTATTTAAATGGAGTGAGACTACAAAATGCTGCGGTACAAAGGGATCTGGGGGACCTAGGACATGAAACACAAAAAGTTAGCATGCAGGTACAGCAAGTAATTAGGAAGGCCAATGGAATTATTGTATGGAGTATAAAAGTAGGGAATTTTTGATGCAACTTTACAGGGTGCTGGTGAGACCGCACCTGGAGTACTGTGTACAGTTTTGGTCTCCATATTTAAGGAAGGATATACTTGCATTGGAGGCAGTGCAGAGAAGGTTCACTAGGTTGATTTCTGGGATGAAGGGGTTGACATATGACGAAAGGGTGAGCAGGTTGGGCCTATACTCATTGGAGTTTAGAAGAATGAGAGGTGATCTTATTGAAACATAAAAGATTCTGAGGGAGATTGACAAGGTGGACGCTGAGAGGATGTTTCCCCTAGTGGGGGTATCTAGAACTAGGGGGCATAGTTTCAGAATAAGGGGTCGTCCATTTAAGATGGAGATGAGGAGGGATTTCTTCTCTCAGAGGGTCGTGAATCTTTGGATTTCTCTACCCCAGAGAGCTGTGGAGGCGGAGTCATTGAATATATTCAAGGCGGAGATTGACAGACATTTGAACTACAAGGGAGTCAAGGGGTATGGGGAGAGAGCGGGAAAGTGGTGTTGAGGCCAAGATTGGATCAGTCATGATCTTACTGAATGGCGGAGCAGGCTCGAGGGGCCGATTCGCCTACTCCTGCTCCTGTTTCTTATGTTCTGTTCAACGGCAGAGCTTCCAAACATCAAGCCGATTCGCCTGCAGTAACATTACCTCAAATTAAATCTTAAGAATAGGAGCAGAGGGGAGAAATTTAAATTGGTGAAAAGGAAACTTAAAACCAGTATCAGAGAAATCTTCTTTACTCAGAGGGTGAGAAATGTTTAAAGCAATCTGCCAGATGGGGAAAGAGAGAGAAAATCATTAGGGGTGTTTATCAATTAAGCAGTTAAGTATTATAATAGGAGAGTTGGCGTGTAAGAGGGATGGAACAATTAATGTACAAAACTAGGGGCCATAAATATAAGAGAGTCACGAATAAATCCAATAAGGAAATCAGGAGAAACTTCTTTACTCAGAGTGGTTGGAATGTGGAACTTACCACCACATGGAGTGGTTGAGGTGAATAGCATAGATGCATTTAAGGGGAAGGTAGATAAGCACAGGAGGGAGAAAGGAATAGGATACGTTGATAGGGTGGGATGAAGTAGGGTAGGAGGAGGCTCGTGTGGATCATAAACACCGACATAGGCCAGTTCGGCCGAATGGCCTGTTTCTGTGCTGTAAATTCCATTTTTGCCTGATTATGCCTCTGTGAAGCGGTCTGGGACTGTATTACGTTAAAGGCGCTCTATAAATGCATGTAATTGTTGTGGTGAGATGTCTTTGTTGGATGGTCTGCGGTCACTATATAAAGCTTCGACAGGCCAGCTATTGAGGGCTATGGTTTCCTGCCCGCAGCCAGCCAGATTGAGGCTGGCTGGCTGCAGGCGTGTAGGCCTGCGGCCGCATGGAGGGATGAGGGAGGGTTCACGGGAGGGCTGGGCTGTTAAATGGATCAGTGGGGGGGGGGGGGGGGGGGTGAAAGAGGACCCAGGATCGGGGGCCAGGCACTGGATCGGGGGTGGGGGAAAAAGAGAGAGGTCCCGGGATCAGGGGCTGGGCAATGGATCGTGGATGGGGGTCAGGGAGAGAGAGGACCAGGGATCGGGGCTGGGGTGGGGTGGGGGTTGCGGTCGGCCAGCCATCAGGGATCGTGGCCGGGGAAAAGATCGGGAGTGGGGGTGGGTGGGAGGGTGTTGGGCAGAGATGGGGTGGTGGGGAGGATCGGGGCGGGCCACCGAAGGATCGTAGTTGGCCTCAGCATCATCACTGTGGGGGAATAATACCCGGGGGAGAATGGGGGGGGGGGTGATCGGAGGCCTCGCGAGGGGGGTCTCCGATCGCAGGGGGGTGGGTTAGGTAGGGACCCTTGATCCTGGAGGTAGCTATAAAGCCACCTACCTCCTGGATCCAGCTGTCCCCATCTTGCTTTAACTGCCGGGTTTCACGAATTGTGTAAAACCCGTCCACATGCAGTTAAAAACAAAATGGAGGTTAAAAAAGAGGCTTCCAGCCTCAATATAATATTTAAATTGACGTTCCGCCCCTGGGAGTGGGTTGGTCGCCGGGCCCCCTTCCGGCCTCCATTAAAACCGGAAGTGGGCGGGTTGGAGGCAGGATCAGATTGGGAATCCCATTTCTAACAATTTAACTCCCACCACTCCCCCAAGGAGGTTAAAATTCCCCCCATTATCCTTTCCCTTTTAGCTCTTATGGGTTCTTAGTGCAATATGTCTGGACAGTTGCTTTCAATCCAATTCCCAACGGATGTGGGCACAAGATGATGAAAGAGATACAGAGTAAGATGAAGCAGAAAAAGAGCGCATATGACAGATGTCAGGTCGAGAATACATCTGAGAATCAGACTAATTATAGAAAGTTCAGAGGAGAGGTGAAAAAGAAAATAAGGGTGGCAAAGAGAGGGTATGAGAATAGAATGGCAGCTAACAAAGGTAATCCAAAAGTCTTTTATAGGCATATAAATAGTAAACGGGTAGTAAGGGACCAAAAAGGAGACCTACGCATGGAGGCAGGGGTGCTAAATGAGTACTTTGCATCTGTCTTCACCAAGGAACAAGATGCTGTCATAGACAGTGAAGGAGGAGGTAGGAGGAGATACTGGATGGGATAAACATTGATAAAGAGAAGGTACTAGAAAGGCTGGCTGTACTTAAAGTAGATAAGTCACCAGGACCAGATGGGATACATCCTAGGATGCTGAGGGAAGTGAAGGAAGAAATCGCGGAGGTACTGGCCATAATCTTCCAATCCTCCTTAGAAACGGGGGTGGTGCCAGAGGACTGGAGAATTGCGATTTTTTTTTTATTCATTGGATGTGGGCTTCGCTGGCAAGGCCAGCATTTATTGCCCATTCCTAATTGCCCTCAAGAAGGTGGTGGTGAGCCCCCTTCTTAAATCCCTGCAATTCCTAGCGGTTTGATACAACTGAGTGGCTTGCTAGGCCATTTCAGAGGGAAGTTAAGAGCGTAAAGATAAAGCTAGCGACTACAGGCCAGTCAGTTTAACCAGTGGGGAAGCTTTTAGAAACAATGATCAGGGACAAAATTAACAGTCACTTGGTCAAGTGTGGAATAATTAAGGAAAGCCAGCATGGATTTGTTAAAGGCAAATCGTGTTTAACCAACTCGATCAAGTTTTTTGATGAGGTAACAGAGAGGGTTGATGAGGGCAATGCGATTGACGTCGTGTACATGGATTTCCAAAAGGCATTCGACAAAGTGCCACATAATAGGCTTGCCAGCAAAGTTGAAGCCCATGGAATAAAAGGGACAGTGGCAGCATGGATATGAAATTGGCTAAGTGACAGGAAACAGAGAGTAGTGGTGAATGGTTGTTTTTCGGACTGGAGGAAGGTATACAGTGGTGTTCCCCAGGGGTCGGTACTAGGATCACTGCTTTTCTTGATATATATTAATGACATGGACTTGGGTGTACAGGGCACAATTTCAAAATTTGCAGATGACAGAAAACTTGGAAGTGTAGTGAACAGTGAGGAGGATAGTGATAGACTTCTAGAGGGCATAGACACGTTGGTGGAATGGGCGGACACGTGGCAGATGAAATTTAACGCAGAAAAGTGCTACAATTTGGTAGAAAGAATGAGGAGAGGAAATATAAACTTAAGGGTACAATCCTAAAGGGGGTGCATGAACAGAGAGACCTAGGGGTATATGTGCACAAATTGTTGAAGGTGGCAGGGCAGGTTGAGAAAGCAGTTAATAAAGCTTACGGGATCCTGGGCTTCATGAATCAAGGTATAGAGTACAAAAGCATGGAAATTATGAACCACCTGTATAAAACACTGGTTTGGCCTCAACTGGAGTATTGTGTCCAATTCTGGGCGCTGCACTTTAGGGAGGATGTGAAGGTTTTAGAAAGGGTGCAGAAAAGATTTACGAGAATGATTCCAGGGATGAGGGACTTCAGTTACGTGGATAAACTGGAGAAGCTGGGGTTGTTCTCCTTGAAACAGAGAAGATTGAGAGGAGATTTGATAGAGGTGTTCAAAATCATGAGGGGTCTGGACAGAGTAAATAGAGAGAAACTGTCCCCCATTGGTGGAAGGGTCGAGAACCAGAGGACACAGATTTAAGGTGATTGGGAAAAGAACCAATGACGACGTTAAGAAAAACTTTTTTACGCAGCGAGTGGTTAGGATCTGGAATGCACTGCCTGAAAGGGTGGTGGAGGCAGACTCGATCACGGCTTTCAAAAGAGAATTAGATAAGTACCTGAAGGAAAAAAATTTGCAGGGCTACAGGGAAAGGGCGGGGGAGTGGGACTAGCTGAAGTGCTCTTGCAGAGAGCCGGCACGGGCCGAATGGCCTTCTTCCGTGCTGTAACCATGATCCATGATTCTATGTGGAAACTAGATTCCCAAGTGCACTCTGCCGCTGTGATACTAAGCCATACAAGCAAGGAAGGTCTCAGGTTCAGTACCTGGTCTGTGCGTCTCTCAATTGGGGAGCAAAAATTGGCCTCTGTGCCACTGTAGGGGGAAGAGGAGAAAATCAGCCAGTGTTCCCACTCTGAACCACTAACCAGTGACCCCTGCTGGCAGGCACGCATATGTGCAATTGAGCTGAGGATAGGATTGGACTCAGCTGTGATGCTCCCTATAGCTGAACAGTCCACAAGTCTTCAACGTCAGCAGTCACAGAGGAGGAGAACTGGAACTGTGCTTTAGCAAGCAGCAAAATCTTCGAAGCAAGAGAAAGAGAACATTCGAGAGAGAAAACGCTGAAACTCGGCTCTCATTTGTTTCTGCTACTATGGAGACGAGAAGTGCCATCTCTTCTGTAACAGAGTTCAGCCAGGCACAAGACTGAAGAGTGTTGTTAGAGCAACACAGATGGAGCCTGGCACAGACTGCTGGCAAATCTAGCACAGGAATGCTTGCTGAGGAAACCATGAGTCTCCATCTTCTTTATCCCAACATCTTTCGAAGTGAGCAAAGCAGTAATTTGCCCTCCACGGCTTCTGGTCTCGTCGGCCAGTTAATGTAAAGTTGCTCCGCTGTTTCTCCCCTGCTGGCCTGTATTATCAAAAATCTGTTTCGCCCACCGAGACGAGATTGCGGATTCATCGCCATGTTTAAGAGCAGCCGTGCGTTCTCAAGTCAGGTCAACAGATTACTTAAAGGCAATCCCAAGGCAGAAGGTCCAGTTCAATCAGATCTGGATTATAATCAAGTGGTGGACACACTGCTCACTTCTACTGACACCTTCAAAGTATTAACACAATTACTGATCTGCCACAGCTTGAAGACCTTTGAAAAACACTGGAAATTCTGACTTTCAAAAGATGATTTCTTCCCTTCTCCCCTGAAGACACTGCCTCAGGCTGAGGTACGAGGTTCCACAGGTGACAGCTGCCTGCCCGTTACTCATCCAAGTGAACCTCTTTAGGTGAACGTAAGGATTGTTAGCAGGTTACATGACTTGTGCTGGGCCATCACTGTCCACCCAATCTGGCCCTCACCTGATGCCCATGGGTGGCCATTTTCCAGCAGAGGCCACTGAACAGCGGTCAAGAGCACAAAGACCTGGCTGATGCCCCATTCTTAATCCTGGGAAACTGAGGCCGGTTGTAGCTCCCCTAATGGCACTTTGGTTGAGATCAGCACACTGAGTCTGGATCACTCATGGAACACAAAAGTGATCTAATAATAGTTATAAGAAGATAAATAGTGATGGACTGTTTCCAGAGAGAGAGGCACAAATTTAAGGTAATCATAAAAAGAATTAGAAGAGATTAGAAAAAAATTCACTAGATTGAGGGAGGCAAGAAGTGCAATTCCCTGCTACAGAGCATTGTTGAAGCTGCATCCTATAACACTTTAAAAAAAGGGAATTAGATACATAAATAAAAGGAATATTAAAGACCACTGGGAGTGCGCAGCAGAGTGGGATTAGACTTGGTGGTTCATGTGGGGATAAACCGAATTGATGGGCCAAATGGACTGTTTCTGTGCTGTAACAGTCTGTGATTCGATGGCCTGCTCCTGTGCTGTTAGTCTGTGATTCGATGGACTGTTTCTGTACAGACTGTGATATAGTACTGGTGGGTACAGATAGGTCACTGTATAACACTGGGATACAGTACTGGTGGGGACAGATCTGTCACTGTATAGCACGAGTACAATACTGGTGGGTACAGGTCTGTGACTGTATAACACTGGGGTACAGGATGCGAAAGGATCTAGCCAGGGTAAAATGGAACCAAAGACTGACAGAAAAACTGTAACGGAACAATGGGTGATCTTTAAGGAGGAGGTGTTCCAAGTACAGGCTAGGTACATTCCAATAAGAGGGAAGGATAAGGGAACCAAAGCAAGGGCTCCTTGGATGACGAGGGAGATAGAGATGATGATGAAACAAAAGAGTGTATGATGCATGTCAGGTGAATTCTTCAAGGGAGAACCAGACCAAATACAATAAGTTGAGAGGGGGAGTGAAGATGAAAATAAGATTGGCAAAGAGAGAATGAGAGTAGAATGGCGGTTAACATAAAAGGGAACCCAAAAATCTTCTATTGGCATGTAAACAGTAAGTGGGTAGTAAGAGGCGGGGTGGGGCCTATTAGGGACAAAGAAGGTGATATATGCTTAGAGGCACAGGGCAAGGCCAGAATACTCAATGAGTACTTTGTATCGGTGTTTACTAAGGAGCTGGATGCTGACAAAATATCAGTATAAGTGGAAAAGGTAGAAGCAATGGAAGGGGTGAAAATTAATAGACAGGATGTACTAGAAAGGCTGGGTATGCTGAGAGTGGATAAGTCGCCTGGTCCAGATGGCTTGCATCCCAGGTTGCTCAGGGAATTGGGGGAGTAGATAGCAGAAGCGCTTGCCATAATTTTCCAATCTTCCCTCGATGCGGGGGAGGTGCTTGAGGATTGGAAAGTGGCAAATGTGACACCATTGTTCAAAAAAGGGTGTAAGGGCAATCCTAGTAACTACAGGCCGGTCAGTTTAACATAATTGGTGGGTAAAGTATTAGAAACAATAATCAAGGAAAAAATTAATGGGCACTTGGAGAGGTTTAAGCTAATTAAGGAGAGCCAACACGGATTTGTAAAAGGCAGATCGTGTTTGACTAATTGAATTGAATTTTTTGACGAAGTAACAGGGAGGATTGATGAAGGAAATGCAATGAATGTTGTTGACATGGATTTTAAGAAGACGTTTGACAAAGTAGAAGGCTGGTTAACAAAATTAAGGCTCATAGAATAGGTGGGTCAGTGGCAGCTTGGCTAAGGAACTGGCTTAAGGATAGAAAACAGCGACTTGTGGTAAATGGCTGTTTTTCAGACTAGAGGATGATAGACAGTGGTGTTCCCCAAGGGTCAGTGCTGGGGCCACTGCTGTAAATGACCTGGATATTGGAATACAGAGTAGAATTTCTAAATTTGCCGATGACACCAAACTTGGGGGTGTGGCAAACAGTGAGGATGATACCGATCGACTGCAGCAGGTCAAAGAAAAGCGAGCAGAATAGGCAGACAAGTGGCATATGGAATTTAATACAGAGATGTGTGAGGTGATGCATTTTGGCAGAAGGACCAGGGAGAGGCAATATACACTTAATGGCACAGTTTTAAATAGTGTGCAGGGACAGAGGGACCTGGGAGTTAATGTGCATAGGTCCCTGAAGGTGGCAGGACATGTTGAGAGAGTGGTTAGCAAAGCATATGGGATCTTGGGCTTCATCAATAGAGGTATTAAGTACAAAAGTAGAGAATCTTTATAAAGCGCTGGTTAGGCCACAACTGGAGTATTGCGTCCAGTTCTGGTCACCACACTTTAGGAAGGATGTGAAGGCCCTTGAGAGGGTGCACAGGAGATTTACCAGAATGGTTCCGGGGATGGGGGATCTTAGTTACAAGGACAGGTTGGAGAAGCTGGATTTGTTTTCATTGGAGCAAAGGAGGTTGAGGGGTGACTTGATAGAGGTGTACAAGATTATGACGGATTTGGATAGGCTAGACGGGGAAAGGCTGTTCCCACTAGTTGATGGTACAACGACTAGGGGACACAGATTGAAGGTTTTGGGCAAGAGATACAGGGGGGACGTGAGGAAAAACTTTTTTACTCAGCGAGTGGTGAGGACCTGGAACTCGCTGCTGACGGAAGTGGTGGAAACGGAGGCAAAATGTTTTCAAGGGGAGACTGGATAGGCACTTGAGGGAAATAAACGTGCAGGGCTATGGGGATAGAGCGGGGGAATGGGACTGACTGGATTGCTCTACAGAGAGCCGGCACGGACTCGATGGGCTGTATGGCCTCCCTTTGTGCCATTATGACTCAGAGTACTGGTGGATACAGATCTGTCACTATATAACACTGGGGTACAGTACTTGTAGGTACAGATCTGTCAGTTTAATTGTGTAGGTAAACAGAAGATTGATTTACGAGATTGAGTAAATAAAAAACACAAGCAAATATTTAAATTTAATTTTGACCAAAACAGGAATTTTTCTCTTGGGTTTTTCAGTAGTTTTAAACTCAGCTTTAGAAATGCTGTGTGCAGTTTGCCTAGTGGCTGCCTGACTCAGTTGGTAACACTTGCACCTTTAAGTCAGAAAGGTGTGGATTGAAGTTCCTCTTCAGGACTTCAGCATATAACCTAGACTGATACTCCAGTGTAATACCGAGACAGTCTTTTAGATGAGACGTTAAACTGAGGCCCTCATCTGCGTAAGATCCCATGGCAATATTCAAACAGCAGTTCTTCCGGTGTCTTAACTAACAGCAAAAACACATTAAGTCTATCATCTCATTTGCTGTGTGTGGGGCCTTGCTGTGCACAAATTGGCAGCACCACCACAGAGAGTGCACATCAGGCGGAAGTGACTGGTTTCTGGGGTGTCCGGGGATATGATAAGGTGTTGTACAGGTGCAAGATGGTCTTTGTTCCAGGTGTGAATTAGACTGGAATAACAGAAAATGCTGGAAACACTCAGCAGGTCAGGCAGCATTCGTGGAGAGAGAAGCAGAGTTAACGTTTCAGGTCTGACGAAGGGTCACAGACCTGAAACGCTAACTCTATTTCTCTCTCCACGGATGCTGCCTAACCTGCTGAGTGTTTCCAGCATTTTCTGTTGTTATTTCAGATTTCCAGCATCTGCAGTATTTTGCTATTGTATTAGTAAATTAGACTGGTCCTGCTAATTATTGTGAACTGGATGTATGTTCACACTGGAAAAACGTGTGTTTATCCGTCGTTAACATTCCTGGAATCCTCCACAGAAACATCTCATCCGAGTTCATGGTGGTGTGACGGGGAAGAATGTAAATTCTGTTCAAAATTGTGTGTTCAGTAGGAGCGAAACGCAGGAAAGGGCAAGTGGCACATGAAACGTGCCAGGTCATCCCATCAGTATTCACTTGACCTCTTCAAAGAAATTGTTTTACATCAACCAAAATCAGAGAGGTGTCTGTTTCTAGTTCTGGTAAAAATGCATTGTATTCTGTCAGGCATTTGGGGCAGCGAGTGCAAAATTGCATCCCAAATGATATGCCATGGGGCTGCAAACCATTTACCAGGACCACAACGTTTTACATAGGATATATAGCACAGAAACAGGCCATTCGGCCCAACCAGTCCATGCCGGCGTTTATGCTCCACTCGAGCCTCCACCCGTCTTTTCTCATCTAAATCTATCAGCATAACCCTCTATGCTCTTCTCCCTCATATGCTTGTCTAGCCTCCCCTTAAATGCATCTATACTATTCACTTCAACCACTCCCTGTGGTAGCGAGTTCCACATTCTCACCACTCTTGGGTAAAGAAGTTTCTTCTGAATTCCCTTTTGGATTTCTTGGTGACTATCTTATATTGATGGCCTCTAGTTATGCTCTTCCCCACAAGTGGAACCATTGGGCTGGATTTTGATACTGGGGCGGGCTCGGGTCGTGTCATCCACCCGACTGCAATTGGATGTGGGAGATTGATGCGATTTTCACCTAATTGAGCAATTGAGTTCCAACATGTGGGAACCCATGAACCAATTAGTGTTTTCAGTCTGAAAGTCGCCTCTGATGATGTCATCATTACTGCTGCATTGAAGCTCTTCAGAGACTGCCTGGCCTTTGCTGTGAGAGGACCTGGATGCAAAATGAGCGAGAGCGAGAGAGAAGCTGAAGGCAAAATGAGCCATTTTTCCTACTACTACTACTCTGTTGTAATAGTGGACCTGCAGCTGATAGTCAGCTTTCGAAATGTGTTACCGCCAGGTTTCACATTCGTGGTTCAGAACAGGCGTGCTTCACGTAGAACAAGGGTTAAAATCACAAAGACCTTTCAAAATGGCATTATAGAGCCAATTTAGTGCTTGTTAAGGACCTTAACAGCCTATCCCGCCTCTTAAAGTCGGAACGGAGTCGGGACCAGCAGACACGATTTAATGAAAATTGCGTGGAGGCGGGATGGAGGCGGACTTGTGCCCGCCCGCCAGTTTTCGCAATTTTAACCCCCCACATGCCTCCAAACCCACCCTCCACAGGTCAATGAAAATCCAGCCCATTCTCTCTGTAACCACTCTATCGAAACCTTTCATAATTTTAAAGACCTCTATTAGGTCACCCCTCAGCCTTCTTTTTTCAAGAGAAAAGAGAAGTTCATCCTGTTCATCCTTTCCTGATATGTATACCCTCGCATTTCTGGTATCATCCTTGTAAATCTTCTCTGCACCCTCTCCAGTGCCTCTATATCCTTTTTATAATATGGTGACCAGAACTGTACGCAGTACTCCAAGTGTGGTCTAAACAAGGTTTGATACAGGTTTAGCATAACTTCCCTACTTTTCAATTCTATTCCTCTAGAAATAAACCCTAGTGCTTGGTTTGCTTTTTTTTATGGCCTTGCTAACCTGTGTCGCAACTTTTAGTGATTTGTGTATTTGTACTCCGAGATCCCTTTGTTCCTCTACCCCACCTAGACTTGCACCCTCCAAGTAATAAGTGACCTCCCTATTCTTCCGACCAAAATGTAATACCTCACATTTATCTGTGTTGAACTTCATTTGCCAATTATATGCCCATTCTGCAAATTTATTAATGTCTTCCTGTAATTTGTTGCAGTCCTCCTCAGTATTGACTATCCTCCCAATTTGGTATCATCCACAAATTTAGAAATTGTGTTTTTGATTCCAAATCGTTAATATAAATTGTGAACAACAGTGGTCCCAGCACTGATCCTTGTGGAACACCACTACCCACCTTCTGCCACCTTTCACCCCTACTCTGCTTTCTGTCTTGAAGCCAGCTAGCTGTCCATTCTGCTACTTGTCACCTGACTCCGCATTCTCTGACCTTGTTATGGGGTACCCTACATCAGGTACCTGATGCATCCCAAAAAAACTACCATTTCCAGAAAAGCAAAAAGTAGCACACTGGAAAGAGACAGGTGCCTGACAAGTATTGTGCCATTTAGTGAACTATATTCTTTTTTGCTTCTGTGACTTATTTTTCATTGAAAGTAAATCTGATGAGCTGTTTAACTTGTACAAAGTAACCCTACAGTGTGATTATTTCCCACTTCCCTTGCTGACACGAGATGTACTGATATTCTCCAGCAAGCAACTTACTGTGACAGGGGTTAGCTGCTGGAATTGGGCGGCTCTAACTCAGAACAGAGAATAAAAGATTACCTTAGTTTGTATGTGATGTTGTCTGCTTATGGAAATGCCATTTACATGAGAAAGATGCTGGAGAACACCCAAACCATATTGATTACAATTATTATAAACTCCAGGCTCCAAACTATTAAATGCTGACGGCATACCTCCATTATTTTATTCCCAACACCAATGAATTTCTGTTGTTTCAGCTACACAGGAAGACTTGAAACTGCCTTGGCTCAGTGGTAGAAGGTTGTCAGTTCAAGCCTCATACCAGAGTCTTGAGCCCATAATCCAGGGTGACACTTCAGTGCAGGACTGAAGGAGTGCTGCACTGTCAGAGGTGCCATCTTTCAGATGAGACGTTAAACTGAGGACCTCTTCTACCTTCTCAGGTGGATGTTAAAGATCCCGTGGCACTATTTGAAAAAGAGCAGGAGAGTTCTCCCTGTGTTCTGACCAATATTTATCCCTCAACCAACATCACTAAAAACAGATTATCTGGTCATTATCCCACTGCTGTTTGTGGGACCTTGCTGTGTGCAAATAGGCTGCCATGTTTTCCTACATTACAACAGTGACTACACATCATTGGCTGTAAAGATTGCTGGAGATCCCAGCTGTCTATTTTGTCCCCAGGTGATCAAATCTCATCGGGCCCAAAACACCAGTGAAGACAGTAAGTGGCAGGTACATTTTAAAGGAGGTGTGCTTCCTGGTTTTCCCACAGGCAAGAATACATGAGGGAGAAAGGAATAGAGGGATACGGGTCAGGTTGTAAAGAGGCAATTAGAGTGGGAGGAGACTTGTGTGGAGTATAAACACAGACATGGACCAGTTGGGCCGACTGGCCTATTTCTGTGCTGTTGATTCTATGTAAAAGTCTCTCGTGTGCCATCTTCTATCTCAACTTGAACCTGTTCACAGCGCTTTTCCCCTTCCCAGAGAGAAGATCCGATGTTACTATTGATGCTGTCAATGAATTAAACATCTGAAACATTTCCACCACATCACATTTCACTGTCAAAAGATAAAACAATTGCAAGATCTAGGAACCGCAGTGCTGCAGGGACGAGGGTAGTGTTAAATATTTCATGTTTGAAACCACCAAATGATGCTAGAAGTTACCAGGCTGCGAGTGAAACAGATTCATCTCAGTTAGCTTCTCTCTTTTTTGAAAACAAACCTTCCACCTGTACAGCATCTTTAGCCTAGAAAGACGTCCCAAAGTGTTTCAAAGAAGGGGTCGAACAGGAGACTGGGGAAGAGTTCAGTGTGGTTACCTAAAGCATGGTCGAAAAGGTGGGTGGTTAGGAGGCTATTGAAAGTGATGATGATTCAACAAAGCGGAGGGGGCTCAGGCACTGAATTCCAGGGTTTGGAGGTGTGATGGCTAAAACTTTGCCACTGATGAGGGCAGAGGGCGGCGGGGGCACATGTAATGGGATACGGTCAGGTTAGTAGAAATCAAGCAGAGATGCTTGATCTGTATTTCTGGGTTGGGGTCTAAGGAAAGGCATCTCTTTTTTTTTTAATTGTACCATTTCTGAAAAGAATTCACACACATTGCTGGCCAGGGTGCACCATCACACTTGGCCATAAACCTGGTGACAAACCAAGTACTCCCGCTAGGTGACATTTCCTGAACAGTCCTTGTGGGGATTCTGCATTTGTGTTAAATAGCTGGTATGGGGAGAAAGAGACAGAGAGCTCCAGTTTATCTCAACCAAACCTTGTCTGATTAGAAAGCTCAGTAGTTTACAGTTACACAGCCATAAATAGAGACAGGTTCTGATGTCACGCTGAGTCAATGCATCGAACGGGCTTCCGAATTATGTCTCGGTGAGTCAATGCACAGACAGGACTTCCGAAGGATGTCTCGGTGAGTCATTGCACCGAATGGGCTTCTGAAGGATGTCTTGGTGAGTCAAGGCACAGAGAGGTGCGGTGCTGAGCTGCACAGACCAGATTCAATCCCTGCGTATGGATCCACAAATGTTCTCGGGACCTCACCCAACTGGCTCTTCTTCATGTCTGAGTCTAAACAGCAAATGCAGACAAGCTACTCTACCATGGGGCTGTCACAGCCGATATCCAGGGCTGGGCACGTTCAGCACGTTTGAATGAAGAACAACTCTGTGCCACAGCTGCAATTTCCTTCCCTAACCCAGGTGGTTACTGAGCTCCACCGTCTACTTTTCAAAAGGCATTCGATAAGGTCCCACATGAAAGGTTGTTACCCAAGATAAGGGCTCATGCGGTTAAGGGCAATATATTAGCATAGATAGAGGATTGGTTAAAGGACAAAAAACAGAGAGTAGGAATAAACTGGTCATTTTCAGGTTGGTTACTAGTGGTGTATCACAAGGATCAGTGCTTGGGCCTCAGTTATTTGCAATTTATATTGATGACTTAGATGAAGGGACCACGTGTAATGTATCCAGGTTTTCTGACGATACAAAGCTAGGTGGGACAGTAAGCTGTGAGGAGGACACAAAGTGCCTGCAAAGGGATATAGACAGGTTAAGTGAGTGGGCAAGAAGGTGGCAGATGGAGTTATAATGTGGGGAAATGTGAGGTTATTCACTTTGGTAGGAAGAATAGAAAAACAGAATATATTTAAACGGTGAGAAACTATTTAATGTTGGTGTTCAGAAGGATTTGGGTGTCCTTGTACACGAAACACAAAATTAACATCCAGGTACAGCAAGCAATTAGGAAGGCAAATGGTATGTTGGCCTTTATTGCAAAGGAGTTGGAGTATAAGAGTAAGGAAGTCTTGCTGCAATTATATAGGGCTTTGGTGAGACCACACCTGGAGTACTGTGTACAGTTTTGGTTTCCGTACCTTAAGGCAGTGCAAAGAAGGTTCACTAGATGAATTCCTGGGATGAGAGGGTTGTCCTATGAGGAGAGATTGAGTCGAATGGGCCTATATTCTCTGGAGTTTAGAAGAATCAGAGGTGATCCAATTGAAGCATATAAGATTCTGAGGGGGCTTGACAGGATAGATGCTGAGAGGCTGGTTCCCCTGGCTGGAGAGTCTAGAACTAGGAGACATAGACTCAGAATAAGGGGTCGGCCATTTAGGACTAAGATGAGGAATTAGACTAAGAATAAGGGGTCGACCATTTAGGACGAAGATGAGGAGGAATTTCTTCACTCAGAGGGTTGTGAACCTTTGGAATTCTTTACCCCAAAGAGCTGTGGATGTTGAATCATTGAGTATATTCAAGGTTGAGATAGTTAGAATTTTGGACTCTAGGGGAATCTAGGGATATGGGCAAAGTGGAGTTGAGGTCAAAGATCAGCCATGATCTTATTGAATGGCGAAGTAGGCTTGAGGGGCCGTATGGCTTACTCCTGCTCCTATTTCTTATGTTCTTAAAAACATATGCCTATGTCATGCCTTGAGGGCAGATCTGATAAAGCATCACAAAAGGCTCAGAGGTCATAATCTTTTCTATTCATCTCTGAATGACGGGCTATGAGCTCCTTGAGTCATTACAGTGCGAGAGGAGCATGCTGCATAAATACTGGAGACAGCACTTCAATACTGCAGTCAATGTGTAGCCAACAATTACCAAGCTATTTCTCCTCTTCAATTAATGACTCCACTGTCCTTGTTTTAGGTTCAGTGTCACACTTGTTTGGGTGAAAAAGCAGGGAGAAGTGCACCCAAATTACACCAATGCCACATACCAGCTTCTTCATGAAGCTACAACATTTGGCACAGACTAACCGGCACTTTCATCTGCCTATCTTATCCTGTGCGTATAAATGACACCCCACATTCAGTAGTAACACCACCAACACTGCAAGACTGAGATCAGAAGCTCAACCCAGCAGCTAACGTGCACGGTACCTGCACTGGGAGTGTTTGATGGGGCAGTGTAGAGGGAGCTTTACTCTGGATCTAACCCGTGCTGTACCTGCACTGGGAGTTTTTGATGGGGCAGTGCAGAAGGAGCTTTACTCTGTATCTAACCCATGCTTTACCTGCCCTGGGAGTGCTTGAGTGGACAGTGTAGAAGGAGTTTAACTCTATATCTAACGCATGCTGTACCTGCCAGCATGAAGCTTAACAGTGAGGAACAGCTGTATTACAGAAGTAGATTGTGCCACTGTCAGGGGGAAAGGCAGCTCCATTCACTCTGCCCAAATTTATCCCCACACACAGGGAACTCCTTCCTGTATCCGTTGCACACATCTGGAAAGATACAGGAAATACACCCCTCCAGAACCAGCCCCGTCATATAAACCAGGTGGTATACACCGCTCCAGAACCAGCACTGATATACACCAGGTGGTATACACCCCTCCAGAACCAGCCCCATCATATACAGCAAGTGGTATACACCCCTCCAGAACCAGCACTGATATACACCAGCTGGAATACACCCCTTCAGAACCAGCCCCGTCATATACACCAGGTGGTATACCTCTCTACAGAACCAGCACTGATATACACCAGGTGGTATACTATATAGAACTAGCCGCGCTTCCAGCCAAGCTGTTCCAGTACAGCTACAACACTGGCATCTACTCAACAAAGTGGAAAATTGCCCAGGTATGTCCTGTCCACAAAAAGGACAAATTCAATCCTGCCAATTACTGTCCCATCAGTCTACTCTCAATTATCAGCAAAGTGATGGAAGGTGTCGTCGACAGTGCTATCAAGCGGCACTTACCAATAAGCTGCTCACCGATGCTCAGTTTGGGTTCTGCCAGGACCACTCGGCTCCAGACCTCATTACAGCCTTGGCACAAACATGGACAAAAGAGTTGAATTCCAGAGGTGATGCGAGAGTGACTACCCTTGACACCAAGGCAGCATTTGACCGAGTGTGGCATCAAGGAGCCTTCGGAAAAGAAGTCAATGGGAATCAGAGGGAAAACTCTCCCCTGGCTGGAGTAATACATAGCACAAAGTACAGGAAACTCTTTGGTATCCGGCACCGACGGGACCGGCGTGGTGCCGGTTGATCGAAAGTTCCGGATAACGGAGAGTTATATCTACCGAGGCTATTTTTAACATAAAAAAATCAAGAAATGTGCAGTATACAGTATTTGGTTACTCACCTACAGAATGTTGTGTTAAATGGATGGTGGAAGATGCTTGATTAAGTACAGTACTGCCAGTTGAGGGTAATCCATAACTCTTTAATTACTTAACAGTAAGTGAGACTCCCGGCAGCGCGGGAGAATCAGACTCCTGTTACTGCAGTGTTCGGACTTCCGACAGCGCCAGGAGGCCGAGTAGTGGCACTTTGGAGAACTACCCCCACTGACTAACTCGGCGTTCGCGGGAGACTCGGACTCGGCAACATTGCCGGTTATTTGAGAGGAGTTTTCGGAGTATGATTTTTGCCGGTTAAGAGAGAATTCCGGATATTTAGGTGCCGGTTAAACAAGAGTTTCCTGTAAGATGGTTGTGGTTGTTGGAGGCCAATCATCTCAGCCCCAGGATATTGCTGCAGGAGTTCCTCAGGGCAGTGTTCTAGGCCCAACCATCTTCAGCTGCTTCATCAATGACCTTCCCTCCATCAGAAGGTCCTAAGTGGGGATGTTCACTGATGATTGCAGTGTTCATCCATTCTCAACTCCTCAGATAATGAAGCAGTCTATGCCATCATCCAGCAAGACCTGGACAATATTCAGGCTTGGGCTGATAAGTGGCAAGTAACATTCGCGCTACACAAGTGCCAGGCAATGACCATCTCCAACGAGAGAGTCTAGTCACCTCCCTTTGACATTCAACGGGATTACCATCACCGAATCCCTCACCATCAACATCCTGGGGGTCACCATTGATCGGAAACTTAACTGGACCAGCCACATAAATACTGTGGCTACCAGAGCGGGTCAGAGGCTGGGTATTCTGCAGCGTGTGACTCACGGCCCGACTCCACAAAGCCTTTCCACCAACTACAAAGCACAAGTCACACGTGATGTAATACTCTCCA
Organism: Squalus acanthias; assembly: GCA_030390025.1. Taxonomy (NCBI): domain Eukaryota; kingdom Metazoa; phylum Chordata; class Chondrichthyes; order Squaliformes; family Squalidae; genus Squalus; species Squalus acanthias. Next base: position 97,579,870 of record CM059427.1, on the reverse strand, counting down.
TTTGCCTGGATGAGTGCAGCTCCATCAACACTCAAGAAGCTTGACACCATCCAGGACAAAGCAACCCGCTTGATTGGCAACCCATCCACCACCTTAAGCATTCACTCCCTCCACCACCGGCGCACCGTGGTTGCAGTGTGTACAAGATACAGCAACTCGCCAAGGCTTCTTCGACAGCACCTCACAAACCCGCAACCTCTACCACCTAGAAGGACAAGGGCAGCAGGCGCATGGCAACACCACCACCTCCAAGTTCCCCTCCAAGTCACACACCATCCTGATATGGAAATATACTGCCGTTCTTTCAGCGTCGCGGGGTCAAAATCCTGGAATTCCCTCCCTAACAGCACTGTGGGAGTACCTTCACCTCACAGACTGCATTGGTTCAAGAAGGCAGCTCACCACCACCTTCTCAAGGACAATTAGGGATGGGCAATAAATGCTGGCCTTGCCAGCGATGCCCACAGCCATTGAATGAAAAAATATATGCAGAAACGGTGGGACAGTACAGGCCTATGGAGGCAGTGCTGTAACATGAACGGTGGGAGAGGGCAGGTCTTGTAGAAAACTTCTCCCATGGACATCAGGCGAGAACAAAGCATGGTTGTGATGCCCCCACAGTTGAATTGCCAAAAAACTACTGTTTATGCGCACACACCAGCTATTTAGGTGTAGTTCTGGAGGCATCCAGCACCTGTGGAGCCCTGCACCCAAGCGAGGGCGAGTGAAAAGGAGAGAAAAATGAAGTCGCATTAAAAGGGAAGAGTGGCAGGAACTGTGAACTACCCTGAAGAGTAAAACGCATTTTTAAAGAAAGGTCGGCATCCCATCACACCAACTAAGAAATTGACCACGGACTGAATCAGAAGGCTGTGAAAAGCCTACCTGTGAGATATGGTTGATTGACGACTCCATGCGTCGGAGCTGGGATGCCTGGATGTCCAGCATCTGGAGCACGTTGTTCGCTAGGGTGTTGATCAGGTAGGCCACACTTGCTAAGGACTGGGTCGTGTAAGCTTTGGTTTCTTCCAGAGCTCGCTGTTTATCTGTCGCCTTTTAAAAAAAAAAGAAAGGTTAATCAAGCTACCCAAAATACATCAGGTGTACAGAAAGGCTGCAAGTATTGGAAATGTAGTACAAAATAGGAAACAGACAGTAGGGTCGTCAGCTGAGAGGAGAGAGGTTAACATTTGGAATGCAGACCCTAATGAAGGATATCCCCCAATCCAGCAACCTACCTCTTCACTCTGCGAGTGCTGTGGCTCACACCTCTAATTCCCAACCAATGCTTTGCCCAAGGTCCACTCTCATGTGTCTGAGCCTGCATTCCCCACAGTGAGATCTGCAGGCTATTGCCAAGTGGAGGCCAGGCACCTCCCCAGAGGAACAGGGAGAAAAAACTACTGATGGGGAACTGGGACAACAACTTGCATTTATATAGTGCCTAGTCATGTAATTAGATGTAATTAGACAAAAATGATTGCCTAGCCAAAGAAAGAAATATTAGTACAGATGACCAAAACCTTGATCAAGGTGGTAGGTTTTACAGAGGGTATTAAAGGAGGAGAGGGCTGGAGAGGCAGAGAGGCTTAGGGAGGTAATTCCAGAGCTTAGGGCCTGGACAGCTGAAGGCACGGCAGACAATGGTCGAGCGAAGGAGTGGGGGATGCACAAGAGGCCAAAGTTGTAGGAACAAAGAGTTCTCGGAGGGTTGTTGGGCTGGAGGACATTACAGAGATAGGGAGGGGCGAGGCAACATAGGGAATTGAGCACGAGGATGAGAATTTTTAAATCGAGGCGTCGATGGACCGGGAGCCAATGTAGGTCAGTGAGCACAGGGGTGATGATGGTGAACAGGACTGCATGACGTGGTTAGGATACGTGCAGCAGAGCTTTGGATGAGCTCCGGTTTATCAAGGATGGGAGGCCGGCCAGAAAAGTATTGGAATAGTCGGGTCTGAAGTTGACAAAAGCAAGTATCCCTAGAAATGATAGTTAGTCATACTTCAATTGTGAAAATAAGGACCAGTTGGCAGGTCGTCCTTGGCCAACCTTATAGAATTCTTTGAAGAAATAACAGGTAGATAAAGAAAATGCATTGGGTTATATGGATAAAAAGCAGTTGGTAAGGTTCCACATAAGAGACTTATGGCAAAGATAATGGCACATGGAATTAAAGGCAATGTGGCCATATGTACAGAGATATAGGTGGAGGACAAAAGGCAAAGGGTAGGGAGTAAAAAGACTGGCTGGATGGCAAGTGGTGTTGGGGACTGCTCTGATTTACCATTTACATACAGTGGTTGAGGCAGAGACCACTGAATCTTAAATGGAAAATGGGATCAGTATTTGAAGTGGAGCAGCTACATGGCTATGGGAAAAGAGCAGGGAAGTGGGATTAGTGGAATATTTTAAATTGTACTCTATCTAACCCGTGCTGTATCTGCCCTCAGAGTGTTTAATGGGACAGTGTAGATGGTACTTTACTCTGTATCTAAAGCGTGCTGTACTTCCACCTCCGTAACATCACCCGTCTCCACCCCTAACTCAGCTAATTTGCTGCTGAAACCCTCATCCATGCCTTTGTTACCTCTAGACTCAACTATTCTAATGCTCTCCTGGCCGGCCTCCCATCTTCCACCCTCCACAAACTTGAGCGCTCACCCAAAATTCTGCTGTCCATATCCTAACTCCACCAATTCCTGTTCACCCATCAGCCCGTGCTCGCTGACCTACATTGGCTCCTGGTCCTGCAACGCCTCGATTTCAAAATTCTCATCCTTGTTTTCAAATCCCTCCATGGCCTCGTCCCTCCCCATCTCTGTAACCTCCTCCAGCACTACAACCTTCTGAGAGCTCTGTGCTCCTCCAATTCTGGCCTCTTACGCATCCCCGATTTTAATCGTTCCACCACTGGTGGCCGTGCCTTCTGCTGCCTGGGCTCGAAGCTCTGGAATTGTCGCCTTGAACCCCTCCGCCTTTAAGACGCTTCATAAAATCTACCTCTTTGACCAAGCTTTTGGTCACCTGTCCTAATCTAGCAGGCTCGAAGGGCCGTATGGCCTACTCTCCTTCTCCTAATTCTTCTGCTCTTATGATCTTACGTTCTAATATCTCCTTATGTGGCTCGGTTTCAAATTTTGTTTGAGAACGCTCCTATGAAGCACCTTGGGATGTTTTACTACTATAAATGCAAATTGTTTTTGTTGTAGCTGCCCTGGGAGTGTTTGACAGGACAGCGTAGAAGGAGCAATGCTCTATATCTGACTTGTGCTGTACCTAGCCTCTGAGTGTTTAATTGGACAGTGTAGAGGGAGCTTTACTCTGTATCTAACCCGTGCTGTACCTGCCCCGAGGGTGTTTGATGTGACTATGTGAAGGGAGCAAAAGGTGTAGAGATTGTGTCCAATATTTTTGTGGACAGTACATAGCTCAAAAGTCTGTAAATGATCACCACAGAGAAAGGTATGGCTTCTCTCAGATATGCAGGAAATCTCTCACTTTGTAATGGTTTGACCCCAGTAGGTGAAACAATAAATATGTGCTGGTAACTATCTGTTGGAGGAAAGTTTGTCTGCAGTTCTTCTGACAAAATCTAAGAGACAAAGACTAATATGAAGTATGAACACTGGGTTGTAGCCAACTCGAGCATGGGTCAACCTGTGTGCTATAAACACATTGTATTCCCACTAAACTGACCCTACGATTTAAAGGAAGGTGACAGTTACTACAAGCAAACACGCTGTCAATGCATCCACCTTGTACTCATGACAGTACTATCGTAGCTGCCTACTCCAATGCTCTTATCTGTACTCCGGCATCGAGTGTGCCCTCAAACAACCCTGGAACATTAGGCAACAAGTTCCTGCTTCCCAAACGGGGCTTTTGACCCATAGCGTCAGTTCTGGCCGAAGGCTGGCTGACTTCCCAGGCCGCTATCTCATCCGTGGAAGATGCGCCACTGGTACATCAGTGAATGTCAGAGCCAGGCTGAGCATATCGGGCCATTGGAATACACAAGGGGCATCAATATTTCCTGTAGCCGAGATCTCAGCTCTGCAGCACTGTATAATAAGCTCCTACAAATTGAAGCAGCCAGCCCTGCAAATCGAGGCTCTCAGTGGATAGCTGTGTCTCTGTACAGCATATAATTAGCGAATCACACAAGCTGCCCTAAAAGTCTATTACAGGTGTCTAAAACTCCACTGCATTCTTCCAATTTACAGCACAGCAGAAAGGAATTTAATGGATCAGCATTTCAGTGATCAGCTATTTTTAGAGCTCCCTCCTCCCTGTATTCCCTGTCCATTGTAGCTGTGTGTGTGTATGTGTTTGGGGGGGGGGGGGGGGGGGGGGAGGTGGGGGGGGTGTAGAAGAGAATGAATCAAGCCACAATCTCCTCTGCAAGGTCAGATATCAATACTGTGCCTCAGGCAGATGAGCTCACCATTACGTTGCACTGCTCACTCGCCATCGTATACAAAGGTAGCATTCACAACAACTTCACCACTAGAGAAACCTTATTACACACCCCTTCACTTAGAGCTCCCAATAAGGGGATCCTGTGGAAAGGGTGAAGCTGCATGGACAACTGCACCATCCACTGTGGAATTGAGGCAGGTCAGGAGGAAGCCAGGCTCAATCCATGCTCTGGCTGACATAGCTAATTTCAGTCCGGAAGGAGACGCGCGGGAAAGAGAGGAGAGAATGGGGGCATTGAGGAGTGCTGGACTTGGCCACAGGACAAGGATTGCTACCCAATAGCTCCTTTTGGGAAATGTACGCACGAGAACACGCTAAGCAAGGACAGGTTCAGGTTCGGCTGCAACCCTTGGGTAGCCAAAGCAACACTCAGTGCAGCGCTCATATGGTCTCGCGAGGAATGGCCACTCAAGTGAAGCACCCCTGGATCCATACCCCAACGTGACTCCGTGAGCCAGATCTTGTTGGAAAAATAACATTAACATATGTGCAAATCGGCCAGCAGGTTCAGAGGATTAAGAGATATGCCATGAGTTGTGAATCTTCAGAACTTGCTGGCCAATTTACGCCGCTCCACCATTTGCTTCGCACAAATGGTATCTCAGCCTTAGCCTCCCCGTTATTTATAACAACTTGCTGGATTTGCACATTAATTGACCATTAAATTCGTCGCAGAAAGTTAGGGCACGAACCTTTTTAACAACGTGATCATCATTAATGCAATACCAATCAACCTCTTTGGCCCAGAAAGGGAACAATTTAAATTGTGGAGTCTCATTACTGTGTGAAGCCAATTGTAGTTTGAGATTTTAGAAATGTAAATTTTTGATTTTATTTTTTAATTACTTTTCCTTTGTCTCTTTTTTCTCTCAATCCAATCTTTCTTTCTGTATCCAATTTGACATTGAATTCACCCTTCTCCGTCGTTTGTTTCTTTCTCAATCTTTAAATCTCATTGGTTAAGGAAATAAACTGTTGGTCCCCTCGTTCACTAAGGTCCCAGTTGCCCTCGCTGCTATCAGCTCGCACTTCCAGCAAGTTCCATCTTGAAGAATTTTCAAACTGAAGGGTGCAGAAAAAAAGTCTGGCTAACGGCGCACTCTGCGAGATACGCTGCTCCAGCAAGATCCGACCCCACGCCTTCAGGAGAAGCAGGCATAAGCATGTGACTATGGGGGAGAAATTCAGTATCGTCCCATTTGGGGCGCAATTATCGGCCGGGCGCAAAGATTGGCGCCTGGCGCTAATTATCGCCTCCGACTGCAAACTTGACTTTTATCGCCCCTGGAGGTGATTGGAGCACTAAATCAGGCGCTACACACCTGTCTTAAGGCGCAAAGGCCAAGGAGCGAGGCGCTAACTCAGAGCGCGGGCGCAGCGCAGGTGCTGTCAGTTAGCGATGGAACACAGACACACTGGCGCCGGACAATTCTTAAAGGGGAGGGTCGATCTTGCACTCCAGCCACACCCTGCTCATTGGAGCCTTGAATCTCGGCCTGGAGAGACCTGTGCCTAAATCTTCCAGCCAAGGACTATGGAGAGGGTGAGAGAACGAGCTCAGCGCTTCAGCGAGCGGGCCTTGGATGCTCTGGTTGGCGCGGTGGAGCGCAGAAGATCTATACTCTACCCTGAGAGTGACAGGAGGCCTTTGCCGCGCGAGTACAGAAGAGTGCGGAGGGAGGTGGATCACAGCGTCTCCTCCAGGAGCATGGTGCCCAGGACCCATATACAATGTCGAAAAAAGTTCAACGACCTCACTCGGATCGTCAGGGTGAGTGGCTTTTTTTCAATACCTCTCCATCCCTCCATCTCAACCTCACTCTATGGCCAGAGGGTCTTAAAACCCCAATGCCCAACACTCATCCAACACCTATGGCCCTCTCATGAAACACACACGCACATTCCACACTTTGCATACAGTAAGGGCTATTCACCTATGGGAGGCACATCAGGCAAGACCATGGCTGCATACAGTAAGGGCTATTCACCTATGGGAGGCACATCAGGCAAGACCATGGCTGTATATTTACTCAGACGCCGTCCTTTTTCTTGCAGGCCAAGCTATCTCATAATAGGAGACAGCAGCAACGGACGGGTGGAGGGCGGCCTCAGCTGCAACCCCTCAGCGATCTTGAGGCGCGCGTCCACAGGATTGTGGCAAGCCAGGTGATCGGTCCCGTCGCCACTGGAGACGCCGACCCCGTTCTGGACAGCAATGGTAAGGTCATCACCTTTTTGTCCTCGGTCATTCCACTTGTCCCTCACAACACCAGCCTTTGACACGTTCAATCCAACTTACTAAATCGCTGCACTCCTTCCTCCCTTACTGCCCCCGTCCTCACGTTAAAGCCACTCTTGTACCTCCCTGCTTTCAGATGGTGATTCACCAGCTGAGGAGACGGGCCCTCAAGCTGCCAGTGGGAGTGAAGCTGCAGCCGAGGAGGAAGATGAAGGCGGAGCATCAGTGCCACCCTCTCCCGAGGAAGCCCATGCCCACACTGGGACCACGTCTTCCCTGGAGGGGAGCAGGGGGGAAGGGTCTGATGAGGGTGAAGCTCCAGGACCCAGCGGGCTGCAGCAACGCCATGGGGGTAGGGAAGCTCGGGGGCCTTCTCCCCGGAGGGAGAGTATGCCAGTGAGTCCTACTGCACTGGACGCAGAAGAGGAGCGGCTCATCGCTGAAATGAACACCCAGGCGGTGGACATGCACACCGAGCTCATGGGTGCAGTGGGAAGGGTGCCCGAATGCATTGAATCACTGGCAAGGAGTGTGGAGCACTTCGCTGTAGCACAGGTGGATGCCACGCAAATGTTTAGTGCTGCAATTCAGTCAATGGCTGCCATGAACCCATCTCTGACTGCTCTACTACAGACTCAGATTGAGGCCACGCGAGCACTGACTGCTGCCATCCTCGATGGTTCGTACACATTTCCCCGGGGCTCTCACTGCGCCGCAGCAGGCCAGCAATCTGTGCTCCAGCAGATTGCTCCGGATGCTGAAGTGCTGCCCCGTGGGAGTGCCAGTGTGTCGGTCGAGCAGGGAGTTGCTGTCCTCTCTCAAAATGACAGCATTCCTGCTGCCACCACTGTCACTTCTCCATTGCACTTGCCACCGCCTGTAGGACAGACTGTTGCCGCCCATGCAGAGTTGGTGCAGTCTGCAGCCGGGCCCTCCAGGCCCAGAGCTGGTCGAGGCCGTCCTTCAAGGGCATCTGCAGTCTCAGGTTCTGACAATCAGCAGCCTTCCATCAGCCTTGCTGCAGCCACTGAGGTCCCATTACAGAGGAGCAGTAGGGTGGGAAGGGGGGAAGTGCGCAAGGGAAGAAGATCACCCTCGAAGGGCAAAAAGTAGGAGGTGTGACAAAATGTCGGTCATTTTTTTATTAAAGGCCGAGGTTCGTGGTCAAACTTTTGAACATTATCTCCAGGTTATGAGAACCAGTTATGTTAATGACTGTGTTTTTGTGTTTCTTTCTATTAGTTTGTCATGAGGAAATGACACACAGAGTTTGTGAAATAAATAAGTTTTTGTATTCAAAATGTACATGTTTGGCCTTTGGAATCATTGGTGCCTTGGCTGCCTTAGGGGTTGCGGGTTGGTTTCATTCATGTTGTTCTCAATGGCAGAAGCCATTTCCTCAGCAGGGGCCTAGAAGCGGCTTGCTATCAGCCGTTGACGAACGGCCCTTCCAGTTTCTACATTGTGGGCCTCCCTCCCACCTTGGTGCTGCTGATGATCATCCTCCACCTCTTCCTCCTCCTCCTCTGGTGGTGCTCCAAGGCCTGATGGCATTGGCTGGGTCCTGAGGATTGCCAGGTTATGCAGCATGCAGCACACAACTACGAAGTGGGAAACTCGCTCAGGCGAGTACTGCAGGGCTCCTCCAGAATGGTCCAGACAGCGGAACCGTTGCTTGAGCATGCCGATTGTGTGCTCAACGATGTTTCTGGTAGCTTGATGGCTCTCGTTGTACCGCAGCTCAGCAGGGGTGTTGGGCGTACGGAGCGGGGTCATCAGCCAGGTGCTCAGTGGATATCCCTTGTCCCCGAGAAGCCAACTAACTGGCTGATGCGGTGCCTGGAAAAGTTCTGCCACAGTAGTCTGGCGCAGGATGAATGCATCGTGGCAGCTGCCAGGATAGTGGGCATTGACAGCGAGTATCAGCTGTCTGTGGTCACAGACCAACTGAACGTTTAAGGAATGGAACCCCTTTCTGTTACGGAAATCCTCGGCATTCTCATGCGGAGCACGCAAAGCCACATGCGTGCAGTCAATGGCGCCCTGCACCATGGGGAAGCCCGCTATCCTAGCAAAGCCCATTGCGCGTTCTTGCTGCTTGTCTGGGCTCATGGGGAAAGAGATGTACTCTCGTCTCCTTTTAAAGAGGGCATTTGTGACCTGACGGATGCAGCAATGCACTGCGAACTGGGAGATATTGGCGATGTCCCCAGTAGCTGATTGAAATGAGCCAGTGGCATAAAAGTTCAGAGCCACTGTGATCTTCACTGCCACCGACAGAGACGTCCTGGACCTCAGTTGAGGCTGCAGATCTGGCTGCAGCAGATGGCAGAGCTCAGTGACTACCTCCTTGCTGAAGCGCAGCCTTCGCAAACACTGCTCCTCAGACATATTAATATATGTGAATTGTTGCCGATATACCCTGGGAGGGTAAGGTCTCCTGTACAGAGGCCTGTTGGCCCTCCTCCGTCTGGCCATGATTGCCACTCTCTCTCTGCATCTGTGTCCTCCGATTCTGGTGGCGCAGGACGACGCCCCCAATCAGTGCAGCCCCCATAGTCTCTTGGCAATCAAAGTTATGAAGGTCAAAAACCAAAGTACCTGCAAAGTTATGATCAGTAGCCAAAACTACCTCACACAGCGTTGACTCAATGCAGAAGTCTCTCTTTCTCTCTCTCCGAATCTCTCTCTCAGAATGAGTGGTGCAAAAATGTCAACCACAGAGAAAGACAGGAAAAAGCCCCCTTTAAATAGCGCCCCCCAGCCCCACAGCGACTGGGGAGCGTTCCAGTCTTCCGGTCGTTGGCTGCGCCAGGCGGAAAGGATGGGGGCGCCACTCAATTTCCGCTCCGGGGCGCCACAAGGGCATTGCACCCTCGTATGACGTCAAGATCTGCATGCGCAGGAGATCGCGGCGGTAAAGTTTAGCACCGCCACAAAATGTCTAGTTAATTTCGCGAGCGGCGCAAACATCGCTGCGCCCGGGCGCTAGTTGCTTTGCGCCCCATTAGTGCCCTCTTAAGGCGCTAACGGGAGGCGCAACCAACTGAATTTTTCCCCCTATGAGCCTTGCACCTCCCTGCTTACGGAACAGCAGATGCTCAGGAGGGGGGTCCCCAGTTCACTCTCTCCACTGATGGATGGTTCTTGGAACAGGGTGGGGGAAGGGAAGAAGATGGCTTAAAGTGAGAGGAGGTGAAAAAAAAACCATCAAAGATCTGACTGAGCCAATGACTGAGAAAATTGCAATGTTTTAGCAAACTGGGTCTTTGCATTCTCTCTCCACTCAGAACTTGCCCTTATAGATATGCTGGTCGCCTGCAGCAATCCCATACACCATGCTGACCTCCTACACTGTCCCAAACCAAACTCAAGCAAGCTTCAGAACCAGTATCTGATCATTCTCCTGGGCAACTCTGGTCTGAACACTGACTGTTGTAACATCAAACCTTAGCTATAATAGGAGAGTGATGAACAGTGGGTCTGGTGGCAACCTGGGTGGGAGAGGGGTAAAGAGAGACGAGGCATGTTGATATTTTGAGTGTATGAAGCATTTAACTCGAGTCTTAGCTTGGTAGTGGTCCCTTAAACTCTGTCATAGGACACAAGGAGCTTAAAAGACAGCTGGCCAGAGTTATGTCCACAATCTAACTAGTTTATTCAGTTCTCCAAGCTACAGAAAAGTTTGAGACGAGAATCCAAGCCACAAACAAAAACGAACTGTGATTTCTCAAAGCCCTGGTTAAATCACATCTGGAGCACTGTGTACAGTTCTGGGCACCGCACCTTAGAAAGGATATATTAGCCTTGGAAGGAGTGCAGCGTAGATTCACCAGAATGTTACCAGGGCTCCAAGGGATAGTTTATGAGGAGAGATTGCATAAACTAGTTTTGTATTCCCTGGAATATAGAGGGATAAGGGGTGATTTGATTGAGGTTTTTAGGATTTTGATAGGAATTAATAGGGTAGATGGAAGAAAACATTTTCCACTTGTGCATAAATCTTCACACATGATGAGAAGAGAAGATTAAGGGTGATCTAATTGAAGTGTTTAAGATGATTAAAGGATATTATAGGGTAGACAGAGAGAAACCATTTCCTCTGGTGGGGGAGTCCAGAACAGGGGGACATAACCTTAAAATCAGAGCCAGACCATTCAGAAGTGAATTTAGGAAACACTTCTTCACGCAAAGGGTGGTAGAACTGTGGAACTCACGCAAAAAGCAGTAGATGCTAGCTCAATTAATAACTTTAAATCCGACTTTGATAGATTTTTGCTAGACAAGGGTATAAAAGGATATGGCGCCAAGGCAGATGGATGGAGTTAAGATACAGATCAGCTATGATCTCATTGAATGGCAGAACAGACTTGATGGGCTGAATGTCCTACTCCCATTCCTATATGCGACTAGCAGTTCCTTTTGAATTGAGCTGACAAGTTATTTAAACTCCAAGAGTCAGCAATCATTCAATGGGTATTTAAATAGATTGAGCTGCTCTACATGGTCAGTCATAATCTTCAGAGAGGCAAGTTAAACTAGTTAATTCCTGAAGTCGCACAACACCAGGTTATAGTCCAACAGATTTATTTAAAATTACAAGCTTTCGGAGCTATCCTGCCCCTTCTTCAGGTAGAGTTACTGTGAGAGGATCTACCAGAATTCACAGAATATAAACTGTGAATTCTGGTAGATCCTCTCACAGTAACTCTATCTGAAGAAGGGGCAGGATAGCTCCGAAAGCTTGTAATTTTAAATAAATCTGTTGGACTATAACCTGGTGTTGTGCGACTTCTCGTTTTTGTCCACCCCAGTCCAACGCCGGCATCTCCGCATCATAGTTAATTCCTGTAATTGGAAAAACTACAATACTATATAATGGTTAATTATAACAAAGTGTAGCATACAAACTGCAACCATTTAATCTTTTTGTTCAAGGAGTTGGCATTAATATTTACCATAAATATGTGTATTACATCACTTATGTATTCACTTGATAGTTAAAAACCAGTGTCCTGGCCAATATTTATCCCTCAATCAACATAACAAAAGCAGATTATCTGGTCATTGTCACATTGCTGTTTGTGGGAGCTTGCTGTGCGCAAATTGGCTGCCACGTTTCCCACATTACAACAGTGACTACACTTCAAAAGTACTTCATTGGCTGTAAAGCGCTTTGAGACATCCGGTTGTCGTGAAAGGCGCTATAGAAATGCAAGTCTTTCTTTCTAAAATGAGGTCTGATGGGATGCGCTACTGCTTTCAAAGATTGAAGAAAATTCCTGTAGAAGCACTGGATACATCCGGTAGGTAAAATAATTCACTAAGATTTTCTGTTCATTATCTTAGGCTCACTATCAGAAACATCCCTAGATGTCAGGGCCAGTGAAGATACTGTGACGAAAGGAAGAAAGAACTTGCATTTCTATCGCACATTTCACAATCTCAAAGTGCTAAACAGCTAAAGAATGATTTGTTTTTTTTTGAAGTGTAGTCATGTTGCAATGGTAGGAAATGCTGCAGACTTGTGCACAGCATTAGGGAGCCTGGAGTCTGCACCAAGGATGTTAGCCTAGATTTTCTTTATGGGACTGGTGGACCTACTGCAGGTTTGCAGCATTTGTGTTTCCATTTCAGAAATCCTGCACCTGGACGTTTATTTTTTTCCATTCTTCCCATTTCCTACTCTTTATTTCTTGGGCAAATCTCTATTTACACAATATTTTGTCCATTTAATAATTTCCCATTGCCTCAGTGGGATGTCTAATAGTTCCTATTTATAAATTAAGTGGTTAGCAGGTGAATCAGCCCATTAGCTTCTTCTCTGCGATTGCAAGATCTGCTGTTTCTCTCCACCATGACTTAGTTTTTGGACAATCCTACTAAAGGATTTAATTATCCTTCAGTTTTCCGTTCTGCTGAAAGGATTTACCCAAAGCATTAACCTACCTTTTCATTCTCCATTTTTAGCTTTTTAATTTTTGTCTGAAAAACTTTGGGATGGTCATGGGAGCATTAGGGTCCGAGGTTCGATGGGCTTAATGTCTTTTCCCTCCTCTACTGTTCTTCAACTCTAACAAATCAACCCTCAACTACAGATCATTGCACATATTGGTTCGACTTGCACCACAGGGAAAACTGCACTTATTCCAATACCCTTGTGTAACACTCTAAATTCATCTCATAAAATTTTGCCCATCCATCAGTCACAAACTTCAAACCACCAGTACTGTACCTGTTATACAGTGACAGACCTGTACCCACCAGTACTGTACCCTAGTGTTAGTGACAGACCTGTACCAGTGCAGACCTGTACCCGTGTTAGTGACAGACCTGTACCCACCAGTACTGTACCCTAGTGTTAGTGACAGACCTGTACCCACCAGTACTGTACCCTAGTGTTAGTGACAGACCTGTACCAGTGCAGACCTGTACCCGTGTTAGTGACAGACCTGTACCCACCAGTACTGTACCTGTGTTAACAGTGACAGTCCTGTACCCACCAGTACTGTACCCGTGTTAGTGACAGTCCTGTACCAGTGCAGACCTGTACCAGTGCTAGTGACAGACCTGTACCCACCAGTACTGTACCCTAGTGTTAGTGACAGTCCTGTACCCACCAGTACTGTACCCATGTTAGTGACAGACCTGTACCCACCAGTACTGTACCCATGTTAGTGACAGACCTGTACCCACCAGTACTGTACCCTAGTGTTAGTGACAGTCCTGTACCCACCAGTACTGTACCCATGTTAGTGACAGACCTGTACCCACCAGTACTGTACCCCAGTGTTAGTGACAGACCTGTACCCACCAGTACTGTACCCATGTTAGTGACAGTCCTGTACCCACCAGTACTGTACCCGTGTTAGTGACAGACCTGTACCCACCAGTACTGTACCCCAGTGTTAGTGACAGACCTGTACCCACCAGTACTGTACCCCAGTGTTAGTGACAGTCCTGTACCCACCAGTACTGTACCCGTGTTAGTGACAGTCCTGTACCCACCAGTACTGTACCCATGTTAGTGACAGACCTGTACCAGTGCAGACCTGTACCAGTGCTAGTGACAGACCTGTACCCACCAGTACTGTACCCGTGTTAGTGACAGTCCTGTACCCACCAGTACTGTACCCATGTTAGTGACAGACCTGTACCCACCAGTACTGTACCCCAGTGTTAGTGACAGTCCTGTACCCACCAGTACTGTACCCCAGTGTTAGTGACAGTCCTGTACCCACCAGTACTGTACCCATGTTAGTGACAGACCTGTACCCACCAGTACTGTACCCCAGTGTTAGTGACAGTCCTGTACCCACCAGTACTGTACCCATGTTAGTGACAGACCTGTACCCACCAGTACTGTACCCCAGTGTTAGTGACAGTCCTGTACCCACCAGTACTGTACCCATGTTAGTGACAGACCTGTACTAGTGCAGACCTGTACCAGTGCTAGTGACAGACCTGTACCCACCAGTACTGTACCTGTGTTAACAGTGGCTGTCCTGTACCCACCAGTACTGTACCCCAGTGTTAGTGACAGTCCTGTACCCACCAGTACTGTACCCGTGTTAGTGACAGTCCTGTACCCACCAGTACTGTACCCCAGTGTTAGTGACAGTCCTGTACCCACCAGTACTGTACCCATGTTAGTGACAGACCTGTACCAGTGCTAGTGACAGACCTGTACCCACCAGTACTGTACCTGTGTTAACAGTGGCTGTCCTGTACCCACCAGTGCTGTACCCATTATACAATGACAGTCCTGTACCCATCAGTAATGTACCCCCATTTTATACAGTGACAGACCTGTAATCGTTAGTACTGTACCCCAGTGTTAGAGTGACCTATCAATATGCATCTGTACTGAACCCCAATGTTTTACTGCTCAAATTGCTCTCTCCACCCAACCCTAGTTTGGAAGGAATGATTGTATATTTGTAATGCTAGGTGCTTTTCATAGCTGAGTAATTCCACACACCCATCCTTACACTATACTGCAATGGTAGAATCACAGAATTTAAAGCACAAAGGGTGCTAGGTATGGCTTTTCACCTGTAGCTGTCTACTCCAAGCCCATTTCCCTGCCCGTTTTCCACATCTTTTTATATTCTTCCTTTTCAAATCGTTTTTCAATACCGTTCAAATGATGTTACAGTTTCAGCCTCAATAACCACTTGTGGTAAACCATTCCATGTTCTGATGACCGTCTGATTCACCAACCAATGGGAAAAATCTTTACATTACTTATTCTCACTAAACATTTCATATTTTTGAATTAAATTTCCCTTTAAACCTCTCTGCTCCAGTGGAAAAAGCCTCAATCTTTGAAAACTTTTACCATAACTCTAACCTCCTGGTCCTGGTATCACTCAAATGAATCTTCACTGTCCACTATCCATGGCTCTAATACCCTTCCTATAATGAGATGGCCAGAACAATACTCCAACTGTGGCCTTACCAATGTGTAGTACAAATTCAACATCACTTCCTTGCTTTTATATTCAATGGCCCGGAGTACAATTCCTAGAAAACCAACCTTATTAAAAAAAAATCCTTGACCACCTGCATTCCCACCTTTGAAAAGCTAACAATCGGCACCTCTCGATCGCCTGCTCCTCTACATAATCAAGAATCTGAGGTTTAGGGTACACTTTCTTTCACAGTTCTTCATTCCAAAATATCCTACTTCACATTTCTCTGGATTGAACTGCAACTGCCACTCATCTTGCATTCTCCCTCACGGTTTGCAATGTCCCTAATTTGAGATCAGCAAACTCTGACATCATTCTGCTTATGCCCATGTCCAAATCATTATATAAATTAAAATCCCTCCAGTCCTTTGGTCAGAAAGTTGTTTAAATCCCTTTCTCCTTTGCAAGTCAGAAGACTCCAAGTTTACTCATCCAACCAGCTGGGGGAGGAGAGGGCAGTCTGAATGCCTTTCGAACTAGTCCAAGATCAACCACTCTGAATCAGAAAGTACTCAGCTCCACTCAAGACTGGATGCCTGGCTTCAGACAAAACTCACTCCCACAGAAGGAGGAGTTTACATAATAGCTCAGAACAAAAAGTCAGAACCGGGCGGCTCAGAGTCAAGTAACACATCTACTATTTGATTAAGTGGAGCTCAGCCAGCCAGACCGGGAGCTTCCAGTCCGTACTACTGACTGGTCTCAGTGTTCTGTTTCACTTCAGACTGTAGTAAAAGCCAGGGTTTGTGCTTCTTGCTACACAGTGACCGCCCCCACCCCCTCCTTGAAAGCATGTGTGGATGGCGGGTGAAGACAGAACTAGGCTTACACATGGCAAAGGTTATTGGAGGAGCGCACCGCGTGAATCAGATTTAAATGCAATTACACATAGACAAAGGCTTTCGGAAAGAATACCCCACAGCTTTAATTGAATACATACAAGCGAAAATAAGCTTTTGATGAATGTAGTGATGCCCTCAATGAACTGTAGCAATGGGTACAGCCTTAGAGCATGAAAGCATGTAATTAGCATGTGACTTCTGCCTGTCTGTAATCACTGCCCTGCTCAGGTTGCATTTTACATTAATTTGGATGCTTGATTGAACACTCATTTTACCGCAATCCACTTAGAATCCAATTACTGCCTCAAGCAACTTGGTAGAAAAAGAAATCCAAGAACAAATCAGACAAGTCGCCCACGAAAATGAAGTTTTAATTCAGGCTCAAAGGAGATAAAATGAAAACAAATCTGCAAATGCTTCAAAATACAGAGCAAGTCCATCGAGGGACAGGAGGAGTGAGGAGACCGGAGACTGGGACGGAGCTGGGGGACAGAGAGCAGCAAAGAGTGCAAGCAACAGGGAGCAAATAGAATCATAGAATGATACAGCACAGGAGGAGTCCATTCGGCCTACCGTGTCTGTGCCGGCTTTTGGAAACAGCTATCCAATTAGTCCCACTCCCCTGCCCATTCCCCATAAATTTTTCCCCTTCAAGTATTTATCCAAATTATTTTTGAAAGTTATTGAATCTGCTTCCACACCATTTCAGGCAGTGCATTCCACATCATAACACACTGCCCAAAAAAAATTCTCATCTCATATCTGGTTCGTTTGCCAATGTGTCCCCTCTGGTTACCGACCCTCCTGCCATTGGAAACAGTTTCTTCTTATTTACTCTATCTAGACCCTTCATAACTTTGAACACCTCTATCAAATCTCCTCTTAATCTTCTCTGCTCTAAGGAGAATAGCTCCAGTTTCTCTAGTATCTCCTGTAACTGAAGTTCCACATCATCGGTACCATTCTAGAAAATCTCCTCTGCACCTTCTCCAAGGCCTTGACATCCTTCCTAAAGTGAGGTGCCCAGAATTCGACAACACTTCAGCTGGGGCCTAACAAGTGATTTAGCATAACTTCCTTGCTTTTGTACTCTATGCCTCTGCTTATAAAGCCAAAGATCTCAGAGCTTTTTTAACATCCTTCTCAACTTGTCCTGCTACTTCAAAGATTTGTGTACGTACAAATCCAGGTCTCTCTTTCCCTGCACCCCATTAAAATGGTAGCATTTAGTTTATATGGCCACTCAACATTCTTCCTACAAAATGTATCACTTCTCTGCGTTAAATTTCATCTTCCATGTATCTGCCCATTATGTCCCCCCGAGGTCTGTTACTATCCTCCTCACTGTTTACTACATTTCCGAGTTTCGTGTCATCTGCAGACTTTGAAATAATGCCCTGTATACCCAAGTCCAGGTCATTAATATATATTAAAAAGAGCAGTGGTCCTAATACTTACCCCTGGAGGACACCACTGTATACTTCCCTCCAGTCTGAAAAACAACCGTTCACCACTACTCTCTGCTTTATGTCCTTTAGCCAATTTTGTATCCATGCTGCCACGGTCCCTTTAATCACATGGGCTTTAAATTTGCTAACAAGTCTATTATGTGGTACTTTATCAAATGTCTTTTCGAAGTGTACATACACATCATCAACCGCACTACCCTCATCAACCCTCTCCGTTACTTCATCAAAGAACTCAATCAAGTTAGTCAAACTAATTTGCCTTTAACAAATCCATTAACTTTGTCTCGTATTATTGTCTCTAAAAGTTTATGCACCACTGACATTAGGCTGGCTGGCCTGCAGTTGCTGAGTTTATCGCTCTCCCCTTTTTTGAACAGGGGTGCAACATTTGCAATCCTCCAGTCCTCTGGTAATGCTCCCACATCTAAAGAAGATTAGAATATTGTGGCCAGAGCCTCCACGATGTCCACCCTTATTTCCCTCAGTAACCTAGGAGGCATCCCATCCGGAGCAGGTGACCTTTCTACTTTGAGCACTGCTCCTAGTTTCTATGTTTCTATGTAAACCTTTAAGTGAGGAGCATAAGCACCGGCATGGACCCGTTGGGCCGAATGGCCAGTTTCTGTGTCGTAAATACTTTGTAGGAAGATCTCCTTTTTAGTCCCTAATCAGCTCTACCTTCCTTTAATTATACTTTCACTATTTATGTTTATAAAAGACTTTTGGGCTCCCTTTTATGTTACCTGCAAATCTATTCTCATACACTCTCTTTGCCCCTTATTTCTTTTTTCATTTTTCCTCTGTACTTTCTGTATTCAGCTTGGTTCTGTATTTATCATAAGCCTCATTTTTCATTCTCATTTTAATCTTTATATCTTCAGTCATCCAGGGAGCTCTAGCTTTGGATGCCCTACCTTTCCCCCTTGTGGGAATGTGTCTAGTCTGTACCCGAACTGTCTCCTTTCTGAAAACCTCCCATTGCCCATTTTCTGTTTAACTTGCCAACTTTAGATTCCAATCCCCCTGTACCAGATCCTTTTTCAAGTCAGTGAAATTAGCCCTCCTCCAGTTGAGTATTTTCATGGATAAAGAGAGAAGAGCGAGGGTGGGGGGAGGCCAGAGCGAGCGAGGGGGGGGTGGGGGGCAGAGCGAGCAAGAGAGGGGGCAGAGCGAGCAAGAGAGGGGGCAGAGCGAGCGAGACACATACACAGATAGGCAAAGGAAGAGAGCAAGGGAGATATTCTGAGTAAGTTCATTCTGTGGACACAGACACTGCTCAACAAAGAACACCTTTTTATTTTTGAACAAGCAACTGCAGCTGAAACAAAATTCAATTCACATTCTGCTCACTGCACGTCCTACAGCAGGCACCATTACACTGAGCAACACGGCTGCTGTCACGCGTTGGATCGAGCCATCCGTACCCACACTCACTGAGCAGTGTCACCGCAACCAGCTCCTCGCAAAATAGGAACCTTGTTGTTCTCTGTGACTAGACTCACTGAGCGTGCCTGGATAAAGGCAGCCCTAAAAACAATAGCTAACTGTTCGAAGACACACTGGGAAAGAAATTTAGCAGGATGGTGACTGTACACTGGACAGTGCAGAGTGGAAGTGAACTGCTGCTTGAGGCTGGTAGGTGCAGACACCGGAGCTTCAGATCAGACACAGGAGGCAGGTCTCCTTTTTTTGCTCCATCACTCCGGAAGGCGGAAATGGCCAGTAGTGACCATGCAGCACCTCATTCATTCTTCACGAGCCTATCTCGGTGCACTTAGACACTGGGGGCGAGCACAGCCAAACCCGATCTGTTCCTGATCCATCCATATCCTACAGGAATCACTGGGAGGGGATCAGGAAGCAGTACACAAAGGACTGAGCATGAGCCAAAGAACCAAACCAGCATAACCTGCATAACTCAGTGCTACAAGAAATTAGTGCATTTATACTTAAAACAATCAAGGGTGCTTGAGGTCAGCTTAATAAGTGGGATGACTATCTCAATGAGACACATTGGTCAGTAAACCATCATATCTAGTGCATTATGTTTAGAGACAAAAACCTTGGTGTTCTGTTGATTTTCCCACATGGTGTTTGATTATGCAGCAGAAACCATGAGCTGGTCACCACGTGTACAGTTTATTATTCTGCTGTAGTACATCTGATCGCTCGCAGGCCCCATTGCTGTGCCAAGTATATTCCTCTCTCCCCACCCCTCTACCACCCGCCAACAACGAGGAGCTAACCAATTTTTAACAGTTGCAGATGCATTTGGATAATATTAGCATGGTCTGCAATGAGCTGGCTAATCTCAGCCAGGGTGGCAGCATAGGCAACAACTGGCCTCAGTATCTTCCCCCCACCCCCTCCACCCCAGGCTTCCTTCTTCTGATCACCACTGAGAAATGAACGCGTGTGACCACCAGGCGAGGACAAGATTGAGCTCTGTTCTGACGGACGGGCGAGGGGAACCAAATTACCTTCTGGTTTGAACCCGGAGCCCTTCCCAATTGGTATTGGCTCAGTACCAAGCTGCACATCGCAATTACCAACTCAACCACTGATGGAGCACTGGAAACTGGACATTTAAACCTGTGAGGGCAGTATCAAAATGGTTTAAATCACAACCCAGTCAATGCAGTGAGCAAGAAACCAAATACCTGTACTGCCAACATCACACAAGCGATTTGCAAAGAGCGAGCAAATACGTGTGGTATTCTCCATCTTGCTTGATTTCCAAATGAAGGAGGTGGCTTTGCTACAAACACTCAGTGCTGGGGTGCGAGAAAAATTTGCACACATCAGGAACTGCAGGTGTAAACCAGAAGAACCCCATCACCACTGGTACTGAGAAAGTCTCAGATTCGATCCCCTATCTGATAAGAACATAAGAATTAGGAGCAGGAGTAGGCCATACAGCCCTTCGAGACTGCTCCGCCATTCAATAAGATCATGGCTGATCTTCAACCTCAACTCCACTTTCCTGCCCGATCCCCGTATCCCATAATTCCCCTAGAGTCCAAAAATCTATCTATCTCAGCCTTGAATATACTCAACGACTCAGCATCCACAGCCCTTTGGAGTAGAGAATTCCAAATATTCACAACCCTCAGTGGAAAAAAAATGCTCATCTCAGTCTTAAAAGCCCGACCCCTTATCCTGAGATGATGCCCCCTAGTTCTAGACTCTCCAGCCAGGGGAAACGGCCTCTCAGCATCTACCCAGTCAAGCCCTCTCAGAATCTTTTATGTTTCAATAGGGAATTCAGCTAATTAAATAAATCTGGATCAGTAATGGTAACTATCGGATTGTCGTAAAAACCTATCTGGTTCACTAATGTCCTTCAGGGAAGGAAATCTGACATCCTTACCTGGTCTGGCCTACATGTGACTCCAGACCCACAGCAATAAGAATAAAACCGGATGGACCACCCGGCCTCAGCACCGACACGGACAGGACAACGGCACACCCAGCCCAGTCAACCCTGCAAAGTCCTCCTCACCAACATCTGGGGACTTGTGACAAAATTGGGACAGCTGTCCCACAGACTAGTCAAGCAACAGCCTGACATAGTCCTACTCACAGAATCATACCTTTCAGCCAATGTCCCATACTCCTCCATCACCATCTGGGGTGGCGGCAGTGGTATACAGTCGGGAAGGAGTGGCCCTGGGAATCCTCAACATAGACTCCGGACCACATGAAGTCTCATGGCTTCGGGTCAAGCATGAATCCATGTTGACCCCTCCATGTTGAATACCACTTGGAAGTAGCACGGAGAGTAGCAAGGGCACAGAATGTACTCTGGGTGGGGGACATCGATGTCCATACTGACCGAGCTGGCCGAGTTCTAAAGGACATAGCTGCCAATCTGGGCCTATGACAGGTGGTAAGAGAACCAACACGAGGGAAAAACCTACGTCCTCACCAATCTACCTGTTGCAGATGCATCTGTCCATGACAGCACTGGTAGCAATGACCACCGCACAGTCATTGTGGAGACGAAGTCCCGTCTTCACACTGAGGATACCCTCCATCGTGTTGTGTGGCATTACCACCGTGCTAGGGCAACACGGTGGCATAGTGGTTAGCACTGTTGCCTCACAGCGCCAGGGACCCGGGTTCGAATCCGGCCTCGGGTGACTGTCTGTGTGGAGTTTGCACATTCTCCCCGTGTCTGCATGGGTTTCCTCCGGGTGCTCCGGTTTCCTCCCACAGTCCAAAGATGTGTGGGTTAGGTTGATTTGGGTATGATAAATTGATCCTTAGTGTTAGGGGGATTAAATACGTGGGGTTACAGGGATAGGGCGGGATGTGTGTCGGTGCAGGCTCGATGGGCCGAAATGGCCTCTATCTGCATTGTGGGGATTCTGTGATTCTGTAAATGGGATAGATTCAGAACAGATCTAGCAGCTCAAAACTGGGCATCCATGAGGCGCTGTGGGCCATCAGCAGCAGCAGAATTGTATTCCACCACAATCTGTAACCACATGGCCCAGCATATCCCTCACTCTACCATTACCATCAAGCCAGGGGACCAACCCTGGTTCAATGAGGCGTGCAGAAGAGCATGCCAGGAGCAGCACCAGGCGTACCTAAAAATGAGGCCGCCAACCTGGGGAAGCTACAACACAGGACTACACACATGTTAAAAAGCGGAAGCAGCATACTATAGACAAGGCTAAGAGATCCCACAATCAATGGATCAGAGCTCTGCAGTCCTGCAACTTCCAGTCGTGAATGGTGGTGGACCATTAAACAACTAATGGGAGGAGGAGGCTCCATGAATATCCCCATCCTCAATGATGGTGGAGCCCAGCACGTGAGTGCAAAAGACAAGGCTGAAGCTTTTGCAACCATCTTCAGCCAGAAGCGCCAAGTGGATGAACCATATCGGCCTCCTCCCGAGGTCCCCACCATCACAGAAGCCAGTCTTCAGCCAATTCGATTCACTGCACGTGATATCAAGAAAGGGCTGAGTGCACTGGATACAGCAAAGGCTATGGGTCCCAACAAGATCCCGGCTGTCGTGCTGAAGACTTGTGCTCCAGAACTAGCCGTGCCTCTAACCAAGCTGTTCCAATACAGCTACAACACTGGCATCTATCCGACAATGTGGAAAACTGCCCGGGTATGTCCTG
Source organism: Squalus acanthias (assembly GCA_030390025.1). Taxonomy (NCBI): domain Eukaryota; kingdom Metazoa; phylum Chordata; class Chondrichthyes; order Squaliformes; family Squalidae; genus Squalus; species Squalus acanthias. The sequence continues at coordinate 97,557,223 of CM059427.1, read as the reverse complement.
TCCATAAAAAGCAGGACAAATCCAATCCGGCCAATTACCGCCCCATCAGTCTACTCTCAATCAGCAAAGTGATGGAAGGTATCATTGACAGTGCTATCAAACGGCACTTACTCACCAATAACCTGCTCACTGATGCCCAGTTTGGGTTCCGCCAAGACCACTCGGCTCCCGACCTCATTACAGCCTTGGTCCAAACATGGACAAAGAAGCTGAATTCCAGAGGTGAGGTGAGAGTGACTGCCCTTGACATCAAGGCAGCATTTGACCGAGTGTGGCATCAAGGAGCCCTTGTAAAACTGAAGTCAATGGGAATCGGGAGGAAACTCTCCACTTGCTGGAGACATACCTAGCACAAAGGAAGATAGTTGCGGTGGTTGGAAACAATCATCACAGCCCCAGGACATCACTGCAGAAGTTACTCAGGGCAGTGTCCTAGGCCCAACCATCTTTAGCTGCTTCATCAATGACCGTCCCTCCAACATAAGGTCAGAAATGTGGATGTTCGCTGATGACTGCAGTGTTCAGTGCCATTCACAACTCCTCAGATAATAAAGCAGTCCATGCCCGCATGCAACAAGACCTAGACGACTTTCAGGCTTGGGCTGATAAGTGGCAGGTGACATTCGCGCCACACAAGTGCCAGGCAATGACTATCTCCAACAAGCGAGAGTCTAACCACTGCCCCATGACATTCAACGGCATTACCATCACCGAATCCACCACCATCAACATCCTGGGGGTCACCACTGACCAGAAACTTAACTGGACCAGCCACATAAATACTGTGGCAACAAGAGCAGGTGAGAGGCTAGGTATTCTGCAGCGAGTGTCTCACCTCCTGACTCCCCAAAGCCTTTCCACCATCTACAAGGCACAAGTAAGGAGTGTGATGGAACACTCTCCACTTGCCTGGATGAGTGCAGCTCCAACAACACTCAAGAAGCGCAACACCATCCAATACAAAACAACCTGCTTGATTGGCAGCCCATCCACCACCTTAAACATTCACTCCCTCCGCCACCGGTGTACCATGACTGGCAGTGTGTACCATCTACAAGATGCACTGCAGCAACTCGCCAAGGCTTCTTCGGCAGCACCTCCCAAACCTGCGACCTCTTCCGCCTAGGACAAGGGCAGCAGGTGCATGGGAACACCACCACCTCCAAGTTCCCCTCCAAGTCACACACCATCCTGACTTAGAAGTATATCGCCGTTCCTTCATCGTTGCTGGGTCAAAATCCTGGAACTCCCTTCCTAACAGCACTGCGGGAGTTCTTTCACCACACGGACTGCAGTGGTTCAAGAAGGTGGCTCACCACCACCTTCTCGAGGGCAATTAGGGATGGATAATAAATGCTGGCCTTGCCAGCGACACCCACATCCCATGAACGAATAAAAAAAAAACCTGCCTCCACCACCCTTTCAGGCAGTGCATTCCAGATCTTAACCACTCGCTGCGTAAAAATGTTTTTTCTTACGTCGCCTTTGGATCTTTTGCCAATCACCTTAAATCTGTGTCCTCTGGTTCTTGACACTTCTGCCAATGGGAACAGTTTCCCTCTATCTACTCTGTCCAGACCCCTCATGATTTTGAACACCTCTATCAAATCTCCATGCAATCTTCTCTGCTCCAAGGAGAACAACCCCAGCTTCTCCAGTCTATCAACATAACTGAAGTCCCTCATTCCTGGAATCATTCTCGTAGATCTTTGCTGCATCCTTTCAAAGGCCTTCACATCTTTCCTAAAGTGTGGTGCCCAGAATTGGAGAGCGCGCCCGGGTGGCCCTGGAGATGGAGCACGTGGTGTCCGCCGGCACGCTTGAGTTTTTCCGCGACCGGTGGGCGCCGCGGGGGCTGGAGTGCATCGTCACCCCGGACTACCAAATTTTAATTTGATTTGTTAAGTTTCCTTTAAAGTTTTATTTAGTTACAGTTACGTTATTGGTTTGAACAAAATAGTCAGAATTGGAGAGCAGGTGAGAGTAATTAATTAAGTGGTCTAATCTGGTTCTGTAACTGCCAGAGAGCTCACTTATTTAAATCTCAGCAGTATAAATAAGGGGGGGGGGCTAGAGTGCAGTGGTGTTCTGTTCTTTGTCAACTTCCAGGAGAACAGGAGCTAAAAAGCTGCACAAGAGGGGACAGAGAACAAGTGGTGAGTATTTCTACATTCCAGTCATAAAAGTAAGGTCTCTAGTTTAGAGTAAGTAGTGGTTAAAGGGAAGTAAGGTCCCTAGTGTATTTAATATTCTTTAATTTAAAAGGAGTAAATTAAGAGTAGGACATGGCTTGGCAGCATGGAGTGCTCCTCCTGTGCTATGTGGGAAGTCAGGGATACTTTAGGTGTCCAGGGTGAACACATGTGCAGGAAGTGTCTGCAGCTACTTGAAATCTGTGTGCTGGAGCTGCAGCTGGAGTCACTGGAGCATCTGCAAAGCTGAGATCTTTGTGGATAGCATGTTTAACAAGGTGGTCACACTGCAGATAAAGAATGCACAGGGAATGGGTGACCACCAGACAGTGTAAAAGAACTAGGAAGGTAGTGCAGAAGTCCCCTGGGTCAATTGCCCTCTGACAGATTTTCCATTTTGGATACTGATGGGGGAGATACATTCTCAGGGGAATGCAGCAAGAGCCAAGTCCATGGCACTACGAGTGGCTCAGCTGCACAGGAGGGGAGGAAAAAGAGTGGGAGAGCAATAATGATAGGGGATTCTATTGTAAGGGAACAGATAGATGTTTCTGTGGCTGCAGATGTGACTCCAGGATGGTATGTTGCCTCCCTGGTGCCAGGGTCAAGGATGTCACTGAGTGGCTGCAGGGCATTCTGAAGGGGGTGGGTGAACAGTCAGAGGTTGTGGTTCACATTGGTACCAATGACATGGGTAGAAAGAGGGATGAGGTCCTGCAACAAGAATTTAGGGAGCTAGGTAGCAGTTTAAAAAGCAGGACCTCAAAGGTTGTAATCTCTGGATTATTCCTGGTGCCATGTGCTAGTGAGTATAGGAATAGGAGGATAGAGCAGATGAATGCGTGGCTAAACAGTTGGTGCAGGAGGGAGGGCTTTAGTTTCCTGGATCACTGGGTCCACTTCTGGGGAAGGTGGGACGTGTACAAGTCGGACGGGTTGCACCTGAACCAGAACGGGACCAACATCCTTGCGGGGAGGTTTGCTAGTATGGGGGGTGGGGTGGGGTTGGGGGTTTAAACTAACTTGGCAGGGGGATGGGATACCGAGTGGAGCTATAGTAGGGGGTGATGCACAGCCAAATATAGAGGAAAAAACAAGTCAGCCTGGAAGACCGAGCAAATATGGAACGGCACAAGGGCGTATGGCAAGGCTGGATGGCAGTTATTTTAATGCAAGGAGTCTTGCGAGTAAGGCAGATGAATTGAAGGTGTTGATGAATACATGGAGTATGAGATTGTTGCTATCACAGACATGGTTGAGGGGCAGGACTGGCAGCTCAATATTCTGGGGTATAGAATCTTCAGGCGAGACAGAGGAGGGGGTGTCGCAATATTAATCAAGGAGTCAATTACTGCTGTAAGGAGGGATGATATCTTAGCAGGTTCCTCTAATGAAGCCATATGGGTAGAACTTAAACAAAAAGGGGGCAAGCACTTTGCTGGGAATGTACTATAGGCCCCCAAACAGTCAGGGGGAGATAGAGTAACATATGTAGGCAAATCAGAAGTGTAGAAATAATAGGGTAATAATAGTAGGGGATTTCAACTTCCCCAATATTAACTGGGATAGTCAGTGTGAAAGGCTTAGAGGGTGTGGAATTCTTAAAGTGCATCCAGGAGAGCTTTTTGAGCCAGCATATAGAAAGTCCTACGAGAGGGGGCGGTACTGGAACTAATTCTAGGGAATGTAGTTGGGCAAGTGGTAGAAGTGTTAGTAGGAGAGCATTTTGGTGACAGTGACCATAATTCGGTGAGATTTAAGGTAGTCATGGAAAAAGACAAAGATGGACCGAAATAAAGGTTCTAAAGTGGGGGAAGGCTGATTTTTAATATGATGAGGCAGGATCTGGCCAAAGTGGACTGGGATCAGCTAATTGTAGGAAAATCCACATCAGAGCAGTGGGAGTCTTTCAGAAAGGGAAGAGTACAACGGCAACATGTTCCCGTAAAGGTCAAGGATGGAACCAACAAGCCCAGGGAACCCTGGATGTCAAGGGATATATGAGAATGGATTATGGGGGAAAAAAAAGGGAGGCTTTTGGCAGATACAAAGGACTAAACAGTGGAAGCCCTAGAGGAGTGCAGAGGGGTACTTAAAGAAATTAGGAGAGCGAAGAGGGGGCATGAAATAACACTGGCGGGCAAAATAAAGGAAAATCCCAAGGTGTTTTATGTATATTAAGGGCAAGAGGATAACCAGGGAGTGAGTAGGGCCCATTAGGGACCAAAGTGGCAATCTGTGTAGAGCTGGAAGATGTAGGTGGGGTTTTAAATGAATATTTTGCATCTGTGTTCACTATGGAGAAGGACGATGTAGGCATAGAAATCAGGCAGGGGGCTTGTGATATACTTGAACAAATTAGTATTGAGAGGGAGGAGGTACTAGCGGTTTTAGCGGGCTTAAAATTGGATAAATCCCCAGGCCCAGACGAGATGTATCCCAGGCTGCTGTGTGAGGCAAGGGAGGAGATTACAGGGGCTCTGACACAAATTTTCAGAACCTCTCTGGCCACAGGGGAGGTCATGATGCGGAGATGCCGGTGTTGGACTGGGGTGGACAAAATTGAGAGGTCGCACAACACCAGGTTATAGTCCAACAGTTTTATTTGAAATCACAAGCTTTCGGAGCTATCGATAGCTCCGAAAGCTTGGTGATTTCAAATAAAACTGTTGGACTATAACCTGGTGTTGTGCGACCTCTCAATTTTGTCCACAGGGGAGGTGCCAGAGGACTGGAGAACAGCTAACATAGTACCATTATTCAAGAAGGGTAGTAGGGATAAACCAGGGAATTACAGGCCAGTGAGCCTAACATCAGTGGTAGGGAAATTATTGGAAAAAATTCTGAGGGACAGAATTAGTCTCCACTTGGAGAGGCAAGGATTAATCAAGGATAGTCAGCATAGCTTTTGTCAGGGGAGATCATGTCTGACCAATTTGATTGCATTTTTCGAGGGGGTGACTAGGTGTGTGGATGAGGGTAGTACAGTTGATGTGGTCTACATGGACTTCAGTAAGGCTTTTGACCCAGTCCCGCATGGGAGACTGGTCAAGAAGGTAAGAGCCCATGGGATCCAGGGCAACTTGGCACATTGGATCCAAAATTGGCTTAGTGGCAGGAGGCAGAGGGTGATGGTCGAAGGTTGTTTTTGTGACTGGAAGCCTGTGTCCAGTGGTGTACCGCAGGGATCGGTGCTGGGTCCCTTGCTGTTTGTAGTGTACATTAATGATTTAGATCTGAATGTAGGAGGTATGATCTGTAAGTTCACAGATGAGACAAATTGGTGGGGTGGTAAATAGCGAGGAGGGAAGCCTCAGGCTACAGGACGATATAGATGGGTTGGTCAGATGGGCAGAACAGTGGCAAATGGAATTTAACCCTGAAAAGTGTGAGGTGATTCATTTTGGGAGGACTAACAAGGCAAAGGCATACACAATGAATGGTAGGACCCTAGGAAGAACAGAGGATCAGAGGGACCTTGGTGTGCATGTACATAGATGCCTGAAGGCAGCAGGACAGGTAGATAAGGTGGTTTAAAAAGGCATATGGGATACTTGCCTTCATTAGCCGAGGCATAGAATATAAGAGCAGGGAGGTTATGATGGAGCTGTACAAAACGCTAGTTAGGCCACAGCTGGAATACTGTGTGCAGTTCTTGTTGCCACACTATAGGAAGGATGTGATTGCATTGGAGATTCACCAGGATGTTACCTGGGCTGCAGTGCTTCAGCTATGAAGAGAGACTGGACAGGCTGGGATTAATTAAGAGGGGGAAAATAGAGAGTAAGCTTGCAGGGAACATAAAAACTGACTGTAAAAGCTTCTATAGATATGTGAAGAGAAAAAGATTGGTGAAGTCAAGCGTAGGTCCCTTGCAGTCAGAATCAGGGGAATTTATAATGGGGAACAAAAATGGCAGACCAATTAAATACATACTCTGGTTCTGTCTTCACAAAGGAAGACACAAATAACCTCCCAGAGATGTCAGGGAACATAGGGTCTAATGAGAGGGAAGAACTGAATGAAATCAGTATTTGTAGGGAAATTGAAGGCCGATAAATCCCCAGGGCCTGATAATCTACATCCTAGGGTACTTAAGGAAGTGGCCCTAGAAATAGTAGATGCATTGCTGGTCATCTTCCAAAATTCTATAGACTCGAACAGTTCCCATGGATTGGAGGGTAGCTCCTGTAACTCCACTATTTAAATAAGGTGGGAGAGAGAAAATGGGGAATTATAGACCGGTAAGCCTGACATCGGTAGTGGGGAAAATGCTAGAGTCCATTATAAAAGATGTAATAGCAGAGCACTTGGAAAACAGTGACAGGATCGGACAAAGTCAACATGGATTTACAAAAGGTAAATCATGCTTGACTAATCTACTGGAATTTTTTGAGGATGTAACTGGTAGAATAGATAAGGGAGAACCAGTGGATGTGGTGTATTTGGACTTTCAGAAGGCTTTCGATAAGGTCCTGCATAAGAGATTAGCGTGCAAAGTTAAAGCACATGGGATTGGGGGTAAGGTACTAACTTGGATAGAGAACTGGTTGGCAGACAGGAAGCAAAGAGTTGGAATAAACAGGTCTTTTTCCAAGTGGCAGGCAGTGACTAGTGGGGTACCGCCGGGATTGGTGCTAGGACCCGTTATTCACAATATATATTAATGATCTAGACGAGGGAACTAGATGTAATATCTCCAAGTTTGCAGATGACAAAGCTGGGTGTGTTGAGGAGGATGCAGAGAAACTCCAGTATGATTTGGACAAGTTGGGTGATTGGGCAGATGCAGTCTAACGTGGATAAATGCGAGGTTATCCACTTTGGTGGCAAAAACAGGAAGGCAGATTATCTGAACAGCAATAGATTGGGAAAAGAGGAAGTGCAATGAGACCTGGGAGTCCTTGTGCACCAGTCGTTGAAGGTAAGCATGCAGGTGCAGCAGGCGGTTAAGGCAGCAAATGGTATGTTGGCCTTCATAGCGAGGATTCAAATACAGGAGCAAGGATGTCTTGCTGCAGTTGTACAGGGCCTTGGAGACCACATCTTGAGTATTGTGTGCAGTTTTGGTCACCTTATCTGAGGAAGGATGTTCTTGCCATGGAGGGAGTGCAGTGAAGATTCACCAGACTGATACCTGGGATGGCAGGAATGACTTATGAAGAGAGATTGGGCTTGTATTTGCTAGAGTTAAGAATGAGGGGATCTCATTGAAACTTTAAAAATTCTAACTGGACTAGACCGACTAGATGCAGGAAGGATGTTCCTGATGGCGGGGAGTCCAGAACCAGGGGTCACAGTCTAAGGATAAGGGGTAAGCCATTTAGGACTGATGAGGAGGAATTTCTTCACCCAGAGTGGTGAACCTGTGGAATTCTCTACCACAGAAGGCAGTTGAGGCCAATTCATTAAATATATTCAAGAAGGAGTTAGATATATTTGATAAGGCTAAAGGGATCAAGGGATATGGGGAGAAAGCAGGGACAGGGTACTGAATTTGGATGATCAGCCATGATCTCATTAAATGGCGGAGCAGGCTTGAGGCCTACTCCTATCTTCTATGTTTTCCTTAGAGCAGAGAAGGCTGAGAGGGGACCTGATTGAGGTGTACAAAATTATGAGGGGCATAGATAGGGTAGATAGAAAGGAACTTTTCCCTTTAGTAGAGGGGTTAATAACCAGGGGGCATAGTTTCAAGGTAAGGGGCAGGAGGTTTAGAGGGGATTTGAGGAAAAACATTTTCACCCAGAGGGTGGTTGGAATCTGGAACTCACTGCCTGAAAGGGTGGTAGAGGCAGGAACCCTCAACATTCAAGAAGCATTTAGATGAGCACTTGAAACGCCATAGCATACAAGACTACAGACCAAGTGCTGGAAAACGGGATAGAATAGACGGGGCTTGATGGCTGGTGCGGACATGATGGGCCTCTCTGTGCTCTATCACTCTATACTCCAGTTGGGGCCGAAACAGTGTTTTATACAGGTTCATCATTTCCGCACTTTTGTACTCTATGCCTCTGTTCATGAAGCCCAGGATCCCGTAAGCCTTTTTAACTGCTTTCTAAACCTGGTCTGCCACCTTTAACGATTTGTGCACATATCCCCCAGGTCTCTGTTTGTGCACCCCCTTCAGGATTTGACCTTTTAGTTTATATGTCCTCTCCTCATACATTTTGGTAGAATGAATATCACTTCACACTTTTCTGCATTAAATTTCATCTGCCACATGTCCGCCCATTTCACCAGCCTGTCTATGTTCTCTTGAAGTCTATCACACCTCCTCACAGTTCACTATACTTCCAAGTTTTGTGTCATCTGCAAATTTTGAAATTGTGCCCTGTACACCCACGTTCAAGTCATTAATATATATCAAGAAAAGCAGTGGTCCTAGAACTGATCCCTGAGGAACACCACTGTATACCTTCCTCCAGTCCAAAAAACAACCATTCACCACTACTCTGTTTCCTATCCCTTAGCCAATTTCGTATCCATGCTGCCACTGTCCCTTTTATTCCATGGGCTTCAACTTTGATGGCAAGCCTATTTGGCTCTAAACTTGACTATTCCAATGCACTCCTGGCTGGCCTCCCACATTCCACCCTACGTAAACTTGGTGATCCAAAATTCGGCTACCCGTGTCCTAACTCGCACAAAGTCCCATTCGCCCATCACCCCTGTGCTCGCTGACCTACATTGGCTCCCGGAAGCAACGCCTCGATTTCAAAATTCTCATCCTTGTTTTCAAATCCCTCCATGGCCGCGCCCCCCCCTTGAGATATCTGCGCTCCTCTAATTCTGCCCTCTTGAGGCTCCCTGATTATAATCGCTCCACCTTTGGTGGCTGTGCCTTCTGTTGCCTAGGCCCCAAGCTCTGGAATTCCCTGCCTAAACCTCGCTACCTCTTTCCTCCTTTAAGATGCTCCTTAAAACCTACCTCTTTGACCAAGCTTTTGGTCACCTGCCCTAATTTATCCTTATGTGGATTGGTGGCAAAAATGTTTTTTGACTTAAAATATTCCTGTGCAGTGTCTTGGGACATTTTACTGTGTTAAAGGCGCTATATAAATACTTGTTGTTGTTTGTCAAACACCTTTTGGAACCCATGTACACTACGTCAACTGCATTACCCTCAGCAACCCTCTGTTACCTCATCAAAGAACTCCATCAAGTTAGTTGAACATGATTTGCCCTTTAACAAATCCGTGCTGGCTTTCCTTAATTAATCCACACTTGTCCAAGTGACTTAATTTTTGTCCCTGATTACTGTTTCTAAAAGCTTCCCCACTACCGAGGTCAAACTGACTGGCCTGCAGTTGCTGGGTTTATCTTTACACCCTTTTTTGAACAAGGGTGTAACATTTGCAATTCTCCAGTCCTCTGGGACCACCCCTGTATCTAAGGAGGATTGGAATATTATGGCCAGTATATCCACGATTTCCTCCCTCAATATCCTAGGATGCATCCCATCCACTCCTGGTGATTTATCTACTTTAAGTACAGCCAGCCTTTCTAATACCTCCCCTTTATCAATTTTTATCCTATCAAATATCTCCACTACCTCCTTTTACTATGTCTATGGCAGCATCCTGTTCCTTGGTGAAGACAGATACAAAGGACTCATTTAGTACCTCAGCCATACCCTCTGCCTCCATGCATGGGTCTCCTTTTTGGTCCCTAATTGGCCCCACCCCTCCTCTTACTACCCTTTACAGCCAATGAAGTAAAAGTACTTCATTGGCTGTAAAGGGCTTTGAGGTGTCTAGTGGTCGTGAAGGCGCTATATAAATGCAAGACTTTCTTCCTCCTTTTACTATTTATATGCCTATAGAAGACTTTTGGATTACCTTTTATGTTGGCTGCCATTCTATTTGCCCCTTTTTTTTCTTTTTCACTTCTCCTGACCTTTCTCTATCTGTCTATCTCCTGATTCTCAGATGTATTTGCAACCTGACATCTGTCATACATGCTCTTTTTCTGCTTCATCATATTCTCTATCTCTTTCTTCATCCAGGGAGCCCTGACTTTAGTTGCCCTGCCTTTCCCCCTAATGGGAATGTACCTCAACTGTTTCCTCTTTAAAGGCAGCCCATTGTTCCAAGATATTGGAGAATGATCAGCTCATGGGGAAACACAGCTCTCATGGAAGATGGGGAGGAAGGGAAAACTCTGCAGATTGCATCATGTCTGAGTGTTACATGGGTTACAAATGTAACAATTCAAGAAAAGAATGCAGCTGCCAATCCTGTCACATTTACAAACAACAATGTCCGCTCAAGAGCTGGCTGACTTCAAAGGCTCCTCCGTCTAGTAAAACTGAGCTTTTCAAACTAAACACCACAATTTCTTGTGTTTTCAAAAATACTTCCATGCAGTAAACATGTTTACTGGAGAAAACTCTGCTTCCCTCCCCAAGAGAGGAGCGATTGATTGGATGTGGACAGTCTCACAATGAGATCTTGTGTCCCCAGCACGCACACAAGGCCCTATTTTGAGGGGCAAAATTGTCAATACACAGAGCGATATTTGACTGAACAGTTCACGCACAAAGATTCCAAGGAAAAAGACTCATCTATCATTTCAGGGCTCAAACGTTAACCTGTCTTTTCTCTCTCCAGATGCCGACATTCCTGCTGTATATCTCCAGCATTTTCTGTAACCGATTTCTGCTCAACATGTCCAGCCCATGTAGCTCAGGCAACTCGGCCCCCTCTGCTTCTATGGCTTCCGGATTTGTTCCTGTTGGAACCTCTTGGACCTGGAGGTTTGGAGACTATTGCCTCATTGATAGATAAATTCTAAATCACATCTGTTCGTGTCATCAGCTGGACATACATGGGAATTAATGGGGATATGGACTGAAACTGCGTGGGGGTCAAACAATCGATTGGCAAAGTTTACAGATGAATGCTTAACCCATTCACACTCCATACCTGTGTGCACTTTTCTGTAGACTAAGTCATTTAGTTTAATTCCTGTGTTAAAAGTGCACACAGGAATGTTATACAAGGAGCTAAGCACTTGTACACAAACTTCGCCGGTTGCAAGCTGTACCCCGATGCGTGATACTCCCACACACCCGAGGCACCCTATGTCACTAAGCAGCCCATTGACACAAAGCTTGGACAACTCTCTCTACTAGAGAAATCGAAAGAGACCAGCCAATTTCTAAAACTATTACTCAAATACAAGGCCACACAAATGGGGCAGTTAGAGAGTCCGAATCTGGCTCTCCTCTCTGTCCCCATTGCAATGAAGCTCAGTCCAACTGTTTGGAAGTGACAAATAGAAGCAGGTAAAGGCACACCACACCTGTTCAAAGGCAGCAGAGTCTGGAGTCTCAGTATCCCCAGTACATCAGAGACATCTAGCTCTCTCTCATTGCCTTAGCTTACAGCACCACCCTCACCTGGTTACATTCCCATCTGGCCCAACATACCCACCACATCCATGTTTCTCCTCCACACGTATCCCCATGGCTCCAGCCTCCGCTCTACCCATGGATAGAGTCGCGCACATCACCACTGTACTGGATACAGAGTCGCACACATCACCACTACTGGATACAGAGTCGCGCACATCACCAGTGTACCAGATACAGAGTCGGGCACATCACCAATCGCCCCTTTCATCTGCACCAGTCGCTTAACATTAAGACAACTGCTTTGAGCTATAATGTAGGGAAAGATTTAATCTATGCATTTTCTCTGTTTTTATATTCTGTGAATTCTGATAGATTCTCTCACAGTAACTTTGCCTGACGAAGGGGCGACAGCTCCGAAAGCTTGTAATTTTAAATAAATCTGTTGGACTATAACCTGTTGTGCGACTTCTCATTTTTGAGCTATAAAGACCAGGGGATGAAAATATTTTAGTAGGGAGATGAGAAATGGTCTGATGAGTTAGTGTATCTTCCCTTTAGCACCACAAGGGACATTACGATTGGCTTGAGTATCCCTAGGCTAGAGAAGAGATAATTGTCATGAATTCCATCTGCTGATCACTATCCAGTGACCCATGTTGGATAAAAATTGTATGTAAATATCAGGTGAGGACAGGCCCAGGCTCAGCTGTGATACAGAATCAAATAGCCTATCGAGACCCACTACCAAGGTCAGGCGCCAAGACCAGCCACTTGCTGGAAGGTTGGCAGCAACTGGGGACCAGTGCCCAATAAGGGAAAAATTGGCAAGAGGGGAAAAAAAATTGAGACCATTTGATATTTAAAACAAACATCTGTCGCTCAATCTTATTCAGCTCTGGGATTTTGGTGACTTCATTAGAAGGACTCAGTTGAATTAAAGCGATGAAACTCTCTGCAAGCTGTCTATTCCGCTTCAGGTATTTACATCTTCTCAAGGATCTGTGGAGCCTCTCTCTCAGAACAGAGGCTTCGATCAATAATTCAGATAACCAGCCACCACAGACATAGGTATCCAATTTATCACATACTCAAACTGTTGCCAAAAGCACTCCATGCTTCAGATTTTGTGAAAGGGAACAAGATTATCTTTGAAATTAAAATTCTCCTTGACCTTTTGCAAGAACACTGAAGTTAGCTGCTTTGTGCACGAGCTGAAAGATGTTCCCCCCACCCCACCTTCCTGATTGTTAGGTTGGTAAATTGAATGTACATCATAGGAACAGGAGTAGGTTGTTCAGCCCCTACAGCCTGTTTCACCATTCACTTAGTTAATGGTTTATCTGTACCTCAACTCTATTTACCCACCTTTGCTCCATATTCTGTAATACCCTTGCCTGTTTAGCCAATTGGCATCTCAGGTGGGCGTAAAAGATCCCATGGCACTATTTGAAGAGGAGCAAGAGAGTAATCCTGGTGTCATGGCCAACATTTATCTCTCCACAAACACCACTAAACAGATTAATCTAGTAATTTATCTTATTGCTGTTTGTGCTATAAAAAAAAATTCCCTTCGCCCCACCATTGGCAGCTGTGCTTTCAGCCATCTAGACCCTACACACTATTTCCCTCCCAAAAACCTCTTCATCTCCCTCTCGACCCTCCTTAAAAACCACACTTTTGATTGATTACACTCTGTGGTGCCTTGGGACATTTTTCTACATTAAAGGCACTAAATAAACACAAGTTGCTGAGGCAAGATTGTTGGCCAGGACACCATGAGAACTCCACTGCCCTCCTTCAAGTATGATGCGGAGATGCCGGTGTTGGACTGGGGTGGACAAAAGTGAGAAATCGCACAACACCAGGTTATAGTCCAACAGCTTTATTTGAAATCACAAGCTTTTGGAGCGGCTGCTCCTTTGTCAGGTGAAGTGAAGAAATACAAATGGGCACAGCATATATAGACAGAACAATGCCTGTGCAGAGCACAATGCCAGACGACTACAGTTAATCTTTCTAACTGCCTTTTATCACACCTCGGCAGAGAGCCAATCACGGCAATCAAATCCAACCAAGACATTACATCAAAGACGATGGCAAAAGACAAAATAGCAGAAACTGATAGCCACGTTCCGCACCCATGAGGACGGCCTCAACCGGGATCTTGGGTTCATGTCACGCTACATATAACCCCACCTGACGTAGAGTCATCCAGACTCGAGTCGTCGTTGGCTTGTTCAGAGATGTGATTTCCAGTTAAAAAAAAGTTTAAAGTTTTTGGTTTTCCATACAGACTGCAGCATCTGACACATTAGACCCCCTTGTGACCCCACCTCATTAGCAAAATACAACAAAGACAATGAGGTGGGGTCACAAGGGGTCTAATATGTCAGATGCTGCAGTCTGTATGGAAAACCAAAAACTTTAAACACTTTTTTACTGGAAATCACATCTGTGAACAAGCCAATGACGACTCGAGTCTGGATGACTCTACGTCAGGTGGGGTTACATGTAGCGTGACATGAACCCAAGATCCCGGTTGAGGCCGTCCTCATGGGTGCGGAACGTGGCTCAGTTTCTGCTATTTTGTATTTTGCTATCGTCTTTGATGTAATGTCTTGGTTGGATTTGATTGCCGTGATTATCACACCTCGGCAGAGACAAAGGGCAGTCAGAAAGATTAACTGTAGTCGTCTGGCATTGTGCTCTGTCTATATATGCTGTGCCCATTTGTATTTCTTCACTTCACCTGACTAAGGAGCAGCCGCTCCGAAAGCTTGTGATTTCAAATAAAGCTGTTGGACTATAACCTGGTGTTGTGCGATTTCTCACTCTTCAAGCAGTGCAATGAGATCATCAACATCCACCTAAACTGGCAGACGTGGTCATGATTTATCATCTCATTTAAAACAAGGCATTTTCAACACTACAGCACTCCCTCAGTCGTGCACGGGAGTGTCAGCTTGGATAAATGGGCCCAAATCCTATACAACCCATAGCTTTGTGACTCAGAAGTGAAAGTGTTACCAACTGAGAAGCTGAAACAACAAAGCAAGAGAACATGCTCAGAAACCTTTGCAAATTGATGAAAGATCTGAGAAATTGTTGAGCTCAAAATAATCATTTGCACCACTTTAGAGAACTGAACTCTGTTCAATCGTAAAGCACATTTCCTGTCTTGATATAGCTAAGACTGATGTGTTTGCAGTCCCCAGACACAGTAATAAGAGACTGAGAGCAAAAGATGAACTAACGGAAAAACACTTCTCAATTTGAGGCCCAAGTCACTGCTGATTTTCTGGTAAGCAATGCGTTCACCTCACTTTGGGCTTAAGAGTTTGACTTGTTAAAATTTGCAATTAAGACGTCAGCCTTGGCTCAGTGAATAGCACTTTCACCTGAGTTAGAAGGCTATGGGTTCAAGTTCCACTCCAGAGACTTGACACACAAAATCTAGGCAGACACTCCAGTGCAGTACTGAGGGAGTGCTGCACTGTCGGAGGTGCCATCTTTCAGATGAGATGTTAAACCGAGGCCCCGTCTTCCCTCTCAGGTGAACGTAAAAGATCCCATGGCACTATTCAAAGAAGAGCAAGGGAGCGCTCCACGGTGTCCTGGACAACATTTATCCCTCAACTTTGGACTTTCAAAAGGCTTTTGATAAGGTCCCGCATAAGAGATTAGCATGTAAAGTTAAGGCACATGGGATTGGGGGCAAGGTATTGACTTGGATAGAGAACTGGTTGGCAGACAGAAAGCAAAGAGTTGGAATAAACGGGTCTTTTTCCGAGTGGCAGGCAGTGACTAGTGGGGTACCGCAGGGATCGGTCCTTGGACCCCAGCTATTCACAATATATATTAATGATCTAGACAAGGGAACTAGATGTAATATCTCCAAGTTTGCAGATGACACAAAGCTGGGTGGGCGTGTGTGCTGTGAGGAGGATGCAAAGAAACTCCAGGATGATTTGGACAGGTTGGGTGATTGGGCAGAAGCATAGCAGATGCAATATAACGTGGATAAAGGCGAGGTTATCCACTTTGGTGTCAAAAACAGGAAGGCAGATTATTATCTGAATGGCAATAGATTGGGAGAAGGTGAAGTGCAACGAGACCTGGGTGTCCTTGTGCACCAGTCGCTGAAGGTAAGCATACAGGTGCAGCAGGCGGTTAAGAAGGCAAATGGTATGTTGGCCTTCGTAGCGAGAGGGTTCGAGTACAGGAACAAGGATGTCTTGCTGCAGTTGTACAGGGCCTTGGTGAGACCACACCTTGAGTATTGTGTGCAATTTTGGTCGCCTTATCTGAGGAAGGATGTTCTTGCCATGGAAGGAGTTCAGCGAAGATTCACCAGGCTGATACCTGGGATGGCAGGAATGACGTATGGAGAGAGATTGGGCCGATTGGGCTTATACTCGCTGGAGTTTAGCAGAATGAGAGGGGATCTCATTGAAACTTATAAAATTCTGAAAGGACTGGACAGACTAGATGCAGGAAGGATGCTCCCGATGGTCGGGGAGTCCAGAACCAGGGTCACAGTTTAAGGATAAGGGGTAAGCCATTTAGGACAGAAATGAGGAGGAATTTCTTCACCCAGAGAGTGGTGAACCTGTGGAATTCTCTACCACAGAAGGCAGTAGAGGCCAATTCATTAAATATATTCAAGAAGGAGTTAGATATATTTCTTAAGGCTAAAGGGATATGGGGAGAAAGCAGGGACAGGGTACTGAATTTGGATGATCAGCCATGATCGCATTGAATGGCGGAGCAGGCTAGAGGGGCCGAATGGCCTACTCCTGCTCCTATCTTCTATGTTTCTAACCAACATCACTAAAACAGATTATCTGGTCATTTATTTCATCATTTGTGGGATCTTGCTATGTGCAAATTGGGTGCCGCGTTTCCCTACATTGCAACAGTGACTATACTTCAAGAATACTTCATTGCCTGTAAAGCTCTTTGGGATGTCCTCAGGTCGTGAAAGACACTATATAAACTCAATTTCTTTCTTTCGTTCAGATCCTTAGGTCTTGCTACCTCTAAAACGAAGAGTAAGCACACTGCTACAAAAGGAGCCACATTCAAACTGCGTCATCAGTTACTTGTGGACAAATGTACAGTTGGAAAAAACATTCAGATTAATCATCTCAAAAAGGAACATTGTGCAAATGTAATTAATATATTGCAGGAGTGTGGTAGTTAATGGATGAAGTGGCACATTCTCTGTCTTCCTTTTCACAGATCTATCCTCCCACTTAATACGTAGTAACAAAAAAAAAATCATTGTTCAAATATCTTGCTGAGGAATTTTCTCTCCTTAAAAGCAAGATTCTCCTTCACATCTGTGGGTCCCAGATAGGAGGAGGAGGCGGCAGCAGCTTCACTGATCTATAGAATATTTAATATAACATAACAACCAGATTTAAAGGGGCAAAGATCAAGCATTTTGTCCCTGCTGCATTAATATTCAATTCATTCTCGTCAGACCATACACACTGTTAAAACTGCTTACTGCTAACTGTTTCTGCAAGTTTCAGAGAATATACATTATAGTTTGAAACACCAAAAGCAGGAACATGCATCCGTGGGAGTAAGGGCAGTTAAATACAATAATGTCTGTTGAGTGCAGAGCCATTAGTGTCACCCTACCCAGCAACGTCCCTAATAGCTCTCTGGATGAAGGTTCATTTCCTACAATCACTGGCCAGTGGTTGGAGTAGATCAATGAAGTTCTCACAGATCAAGCCATTCAATTCAAACATCCCATATGATTGACGTCCTGGGTATCTTTTCAAAGTGATAGGTTTTGATTGACAGGTAAAGTCATGCATCAGGTCTGAGGGGACAGGGAAAGGACTTGACAGACAGCTCAACAGTTAGTAGCTTCCGATTATTGGCTTTTATTTGGCTGCTTCCACTCAGCTTAGTCAATCTGAGGCGACCAGGACTAAGAATCTAATCAGACAGCCAGTCTCACCACAGAGGTAATAGTAACTTAAGTTTCATGGGCCAATGTTATGTTGAGGGTTAATCCACAAGAGCTTTTATTGCTTTGGCATTGAGGTGAATAATCAAGTTTGTAATAGCTGTAAATATCCTGTTTGCAATGAGTACTATTCATTTACCTGTTTAATTAGAGTGTAGATTCATCTACCTACTGATGTTCAGGAAATCAACCCATGATATAATCCAGTAAAGCTTGAATGGGGTGATCCTTATATTTAAAGAAAGAAGGAACTTGCATTTATATATGCCTTTCACAACCTCAGGTTGTTGCAAAGAGCTTCATAGCCAATTAATTACTTTTAAATTCAAAGACTGTTTTGTAGGCAAATCTAGCAGCAAATTTGGCCACAGCAAGGTCCTAGAAACAGCAATGAGATAAGTGATCAATTAATCTATTTTTGATGGTATTGGTTGAGATAAATATTGGCCAGGGCACCGGGAGAACTCCCCTGCTCTTCTTCGAATAGTGTCATGGGATCTTTGCCGACCACCTTTGCAGACAGGGCCTCAGTTTAACACCACATCCTAAAGACAGTACCTCCAACAGTGCAACACTCTCTCAGTACTGCACTGGGGTGTCAGCCTAGATCATGGGTTCAAGTCTCTGGAGTGGGGCTTGAACCCACGACCTTCTCTCACAGAAGTGAGCGTGCTACCACTGAGCCACGGCTGATACCGTCCATGATATTAGATAGGAAATGGTACACACTGGTTCTTCAGGAATGTGAGGTCTGCTTACAGGAGTGCTTGGTGACACTGAACCCAAGGACAATATTCAGCATAACAAGCCAGAAACCCAAGTCATTCCCAAGCAAGTCTTATCAAACACTAAGCACCTCCTCAGAACATGCACCTGAAACACATGCAATGTGCCTGAGCTAATCCTTTTACAGAGCCCTGAATGCACCCTTTGACAGAGCTGAAACTTACTGTGATGGTGTTTCAGTGGTTTAGCCAAGAAACCATCTCCCAGCAAAAGTAGAGTGGGACTGCTTTAGAATGCGATCAGTTTACAGACTGATTGGGAGTTTTAAGTCCGGTCTGAGCACACTATCAGCAATTCTTGGAAACAGATGCACTGGGACAGTGAGGGAGCTGCCTTGACCTCATTACCAGATTACATTTATGTTTTCTTTTTTATTCCAGTAGATAGATGCATTCAGGGATCCACAGGGAAGCCTTTAGAACATGACTTTTTACTCATCAAGTAGGCTATTAAAATAAAATTTACCAAATGGCTAAAAGAGTGAAGGCCGGCACCCTGTGCCGACAGCAAGTATGATCTACAGGATCCGCTATAGCAACTCCCTCCCTACCAACATCTACCACAAAGAACAAGAGCAGCAATGTTGTGGGAACACCATCATCCTCAAGTTCCCCCTCCAAGTCACACACCATCCTGACTTGGACATATATCACCATTCCCTCATCATTCCTTCATCCAGAAATTCCCCACCCAACACAATCAGGGGAGCACATTCACCCCAGTTTAACGTCTCATCCGAAAGACATCACCTCCAATGGTGCAGTTTTAAAATTCTCATCTTTGTTTTCAAATCCTTCCATTGCCTCGCCCACCCTATCTCTGTAACCTCCTCCAGCCCGACAACCCTCCGAGATCTCTGTGCTCCACCAATTCTGGCTTCTTGCTCATCCCTGATTTTCTTCACTCCAACATTGGCGACCGTTCCTTCAGCTACCTAGGCCCTAAGCGCTGAAATATAAATGCAATTTGTTGTTGTTGCACTGGAGTGTCAGCCTAGATTGTGTGCTCAAGACTCTGGAGTGGGGCTTGACCCATGACCTTCCGACTCAGAGCATCAAATTTCAGTGAGGGGAGCAATGCAGCCCATACACATTTAAATAAAATATATCTACTTTCACATTGGCATTTAACAATATTTCTTGCTTTCTCCCTCCTCTTCTGAAAGTGCTGACTCTCGCTGGAAAACGGTTCAAAAATACACACACTTTCCAGCAGGAGTCACTGGAGAGCAATTAGGAGTTGGAAACCTGGCTGGTTTCTCCTATCCCAAGTCCAGGAGGCCAATTGTGGTGCCTGGCTAAGATCAGATAACTCAGCACAGACCAGGGATTGAACCTGGGACCATCTGGCTCCGTTCCACACCACAGAGCATTTCTTGTCCCTCATTGCCAAACACTGATTCCTAAGTATAGGAGGAAAGGTGAAGGGTCTCCACCAACACCACACACTACTGGTCACTACAAGTCGAATAGCAGCACTGGAGATATTTGCTGATTTTCTCTCACCCCCTGTGGAGCACTGCTTCTGCTGAGAACTAGAATATGGCAAGTGGAGTAACATGAACAAAACTGAACTCTGATAATAAATGTGAGGGGAGTTTGGCACTACATAAATTGTAAAAGCTCCAACTTTTCTCAAGCAGGCAAAAAGAAAAGCAAATTAAAAAGGTTTAATGAATCACACACTGGATGTGCACCCTCATTCTGCCAATTTATCCTATGCTTCTTTAACATTGTCCCTTTTCTATTTTTTCTGAGATGTTCCAGCCTGCTTGTATTTTGATGAATTTCCTGTTGTGTCAGGAATGTTCCTCGCCTGCCCTGCGAAAGCAGACGACCAATGCGGAGATAGTACCACCAGCTGCCTTGCTCAAGCGCTCATTTCATCTGCTAGCTCAGACAGTGAGTGCCTTGATCTAGGAGGAGCATCGCAGCCCAGCCGAGCCCCATCCTGTCGTCACCAGCCATGTGCTTTCTGTCAGGGGTCACCAGGAGCGGGGTGATTATCCCCTTCCTCGGCCAAAAGCCAACCACAGCCGAGATCAAATAACACAGCAAAGGTTGTGAACTCAACCTGGAATTTCCTGGGTCAACTCTAGCCACGGCATCAGGGGAGTCTGTCCGAGTAGAATGTTAATCTTCGAAGGTATGCAATCTCGCCATTAACCCTTCCCATTCTTGCTAATAATGACCTCACTGGGCATGTATTTCCAGTGGCCAATCTACTACCAACCATCTACCAATGCCAGCTAGGGGACACGTGAACAGCAGCACAACAACATTGCCTCCAGTAATCCTCACCCCCTGTAAATAGGTGGCTGGTGTCCACCTGGGACGGCCTACCGCAGCAACTCTCAGATCAGGAACACAGCGGAGTCAGGGAAATTTAAACGGGTCAATTGCAATTATCAAGGCTGAGATTGATAGCTTTTTGTTGGGTAAGGGTATCATGGGATTTGGAGCAAAGGTGGGTAAATGGAGTTAAGATACAGATCAGCCATGATCGAATTGAATGGCAAAACAGGCGTGAGGGGCTGAATGGCCTACTCCTGTTCCTATGTTCCGTGGCTCCACAGCCGCTCACATTCATATTCCCCATCCCACTGGTGGAGATACTCCCATTAGCATCCCCTGGGTTGGGGCAAGGTAAAGAAAGGAGATTTGGCACAGTATCTGTCCCCCACCACCAGCCTCTGAACAACACGTGATATGTCAGGTAAGGTTAGGATCAGGCTCGGCTGTTATTCCTCCCACAGTCGATCGACCTGACTGCTCTTAGTCTGCAGAAAAACATTTTTGGGATAGCTACTTGGGTAACAGACGCCAGCTCCCAAATATCCCGACACAAGTCATCACCTTCAGGAGGAGAGAAAACGGAAATCAGAAAGTCGAAGTTAGTTGAGCTTCTTCCAGTGTTATTGATTTTGTGACTATTTTTGTTCAAGCGCTGATGGCACTGTAGGTACAGGCAGGGAAGAGATACCAATCTAGAAGACAGCTGACTGATCAGTAAAGGATACACCGACTAACTCAGGCTGGTCCATGGGCGAGATTATTCTTACTGTACAGTACAACAGAGGCTGGATTAGAAGCTCCTTCTGGCCACTTTAACCACCAAACCAACACACATTTTGCAGCAAGTCAAAAGACAAACAAAAAATGAATTACAATATGAAACTGCTTATTCATTTTTTTTTGAAAAGGGAACACTGATGTATCGCCAGTAACTCTGGGTAAATGCAACAATGTCGTACCAAACCACAGAAGGAATGTCCCAGGTTCAAATCCTATTGGCAGATCTCAACTGAGGCAGTGGCAGGAGAGGCTACAGTAAGCCTCAGCGGCCCAGGGCTAGCGAGAAGGGAGGAAAAAAGACCAGGATGGGTTCTGGTTTCTGATTGGTGGCTCCTAGATTCTATGTTTCTATGATTCTATGTTTCTATGTTAAAGTGCATGTGTGTGGGCGTCAGGTGACGAGAGGATAGGGCTCTGCTATTATGCCCTCTGTAGTGGAATAGCCAACCAACACTCACCACCTAGGCTCACACATGGAAGAATGGCTGCTTAGTTGAGATACTGCTGAGTGCCCAATCTGAAACCAACCCTAGTAACTAGTTAGCACCTTCAGAATAGGAGAAAAAAAGGTTACTGTAGGCGAGACTCATTATTTAAGCTCGTCACCGACTGTAAGCACCAGATGACAGGATGAGGTGCAGGGCTTGTCCCTCCATACTCTTGGGCCCTCAGCCCAATCATGGCACCCACACATCCTTGCATTGAGATCTGTGAGAAGTCGCACAACACCAGGTTATAGTCCAACAGCTTTATTTGAAATCACAAGCTTTCGGAGCGCTGCTCCTTCATCACTTCACCTGATGAAGGAGCAGCGCTCCGAAAGCTTGTGATTTCAAATAAAGCTGTTGGACTATAACCTGGTGTTGTGCGACTTCTCACATTTGTCCACCCCAGTCCAACACCGGCATCTCCACATCATTGCATTGAGATCAGCAGCTGATTCAATATGCACAGCGCTGACCACAACAGTCTGCACAAATATCCTACCTTTGGCAGCAAAGAGTTACCATGGAACAACAGGCTACGCTGTGGAGTGGCAGGACAGAGGTCCGTGCCCACCTGCTTACACCTGCCAAATAGCACCATCACAGATCAGGTTGGATTCGCCCCCTTAACACAGGTTGTCAAGCGCCTGGGTTATGAGGAATGAAGGGAGCAACTTGGGCTTTTCAACCTGGGAAGGAGGCACCCGAGAGGGGATCTTCTAGAGTGATGGGAGATAGCAAACGGTATGGAAAAAGTTAACCTGGAATATGACGAAGTCAAACTGCAGAAGTACAAGGGGACACTGGTACAAACTTGTGCAAGCTAATTTTAGGAGTGATATCAGGAAATTCTTCTTGAAACAAAGTGACGACATCTGGAACAGACTCCTGGACAGAATGGAGGCGGCAAAAAACCTGGAACAATTTAAGAAACAATTGGATGCTGCAGCTGGGAAACATTGGGCTCTAGATGGACGAATTCAGATAGGCCTTTCTCATCCGTAATTATCTTGCGAACAGGAAGGAAAATAATGTTCCAGCTGCAGATTTATTCATATGAATTCATGAACGAGACATGTTGCCGATACCTTCAACTGAAGACAACTTGGACATGTAACAAAATGAAGAGCCAGAACTCAGAAGTGCCAACCTGCATTAAGCAGCTTTCAGTGATGGGACCTGACATTTTAAAAATCACTGTGTGGGTGCAGGCAGTCATGGTCATGGTCGTGAGAGCTGCAAGAAGAGATCCAACCCAGAGATCCCAGCTGATTTACATAACAACAGCCCTATCATACAGATTTAAAGGAAGCTGGGAAAGGCCGCAATCCTGAAACAAACAGGAAGTGCTGGAAATACACAGGACTGCCAATATCACTTCAGAAATGAAAGATCAGTTGCCTCTGAGAAACAGTCAGAGCAGGCTTCCTTTCTCTCATTTCAAGGCAGTGTATTTCCAGCATTCCAGGTTTTTACTGTAGTTTTATATGAAAAATCATGGCAAATGAATGACCTTCTCAAACATATACCTGTGGCCAAAACGTTACTGCCGAGAATTATAGTGACAAGACCTGTACCCACCAGTACTGTACCCAGTGTCATACAGTAAGACCTGTACCCACCAGTACTGTACCCCAGTGTTAGTGACAGACCTGTATCCACTAGCACTGAACTACAGTGTTATATATTGATAGACCTCTACCCACCAATACTGTACTCAGGTGCTATACATTGATAAACATGTACCCACCTATACTGTACCCCAGTGTTAGTGCCATACCTGTACTGCAGTGCGATACAGTAACAGACCAGCACCCATCAAAAGGACACGTATTTATAATTTCACACCCACCCTTGCACTGCAATCCCACTGCCACTCAGAAATCCACATGCATGAGCTGTACTCTGCCTGCAAGAAACGACCACTGATGTAAATCCCTCGGCGCGCAGCGTGCCATGAAATTGTATCATGATTGACAAGCTGGAGCACAACCAGCACAGCAAAGAAAAGCAAATCGTTTCTAATTTAATCCAGCAAACATTCCATTGTGATAAACTTCACTTGTGTGCAAGGGTTGGGAGGGGGAGCTAATGCAGCTTCAAACAGTATTGAGAGCCTTAAAAGTACTAAATGAAGAGTGCGGTGGAGGTGCAGGCTCTGGTTAGAGGTAGGATCCGCCATAAAATTGTAGCGCTAATGCCCTTCTACTGCACGAGTCTAAATACCAAGGTCGCCATTCCTGGCCAATATTTTTCACTGAAGGCATCCAAGCTAATTTTATTGACAGCTCCACACCCTTTTGCTCATGCACAACATCTACAGAATCAATATCCTGACTTCAAGAATTCTAATTTGTGGCAAAAATTTACCTCAAAAAAAATAAGTGGGAGACAATTGCACAGAATCCATATTTATAACTTGCATCCCATTTTACACAACTTATTTAGACAGCTGTGACTTTCGCAAGTACAGGACTAGACATGGGTTGATAAAATTCAAGTGTGGCATAATTCTTTGGAAACAAAACCGTACGAATATACACAGCACAAACGTTTGATAAGGTACTGCACAAGAGGCTTCTCTATAAGAGCAAAGTCTCTGGTATTAGTGGTAATATATTGAGCTGGATTGAGAACTGGCTGGCAGGACGTAGGCAAAAAGTAGTTATATATGGATTTGGATCTGACTGGAGACTGGTCACCAATGGTGTCCCACAGCGATCAGTGTTGGGACTGTTGCTCTTTACTATTATTAATAATCTGGATGTAGGTGTTGGGGACATGATCTGCGTGAGTGTTAGGACTGTAGATGATGCTCGTCTGCTTCAGGTGGATCTTAATATGTTGGGAGATTCGCTGGCTAATGATGTACAACTTGGATAAGTGCAGTGTTATGCATGTGGGCAGGGCGGATGCTCAACAATCATACACCCTTCGGGGAAAAGCATTAAAGAAGGTGGAGATAGAGAGAGATTTGGGCATTCTCGTGCATACATCTTTAAAGGTACATGAGCAATGCTGTGAAGCGATAGCTAGAGCAAATAGGGTGTTGGGGTGTATCCACAGGATAACTGATTACAAGATATTCTGTCCTTGTACAAGACCTTCGTCAGGCTGCATCTGGAATACTGTGTCCAGTTTTGGTCTCTTCACATGGTGGGTGATAGTGAGGCTTTGAAAAGTGTGCAGAGGAGGAGCCACTAGACTAATTCCAAGTTTAAAGTATCTTAGTATAGGCTAAAAGAGTTTGGACTCTATACTTTACGGAAGCGGAGACTTCGAGGTGTGATCTGATTGAGGTTTATAAGATAATGAAGGGGATAGATTGTATTCCAGCTGACAGTTTGTTTCAATTAAATAGGTTAGGGAGAACCAGGGGTCACAAATTTAAGTTGTATAAGGCCAGATCCAGGTTAGATGTCAAGAGGTGGTTCTTTTCCCAGAGAATAGTGGACCTCTGGAACAGGCTGCTGTCTTGTGTGATGGATGCTGATTCGCTGAATTTCTTCAAGCTAGAGCTGGACTTGTTTCTGGCTGGGGCAGGCATCACCTCTTACAGAAGGTAGGTACTGCAAGGAATTCAGGGCTGGAGCAATCTCCTGGACTAGTTTCAATCGCCTAGATGGGTCGGAGGGGAATTTCCCAGATTTTCCCCCTCAAATTGGCCTTTTTTTTTTAAATTTCCCTCTCTGGAGATCACAAAGTTTGGGGTGGGTGGAAAGTGTATGCAAGGTATCACAAATGTGTGGGACAGGCTCGATGGACCAAAGGGGCTATACCTGTCCATCATTTTTCATATTATACTGAACAGCAAATCGAACTCTAAATTTTTGAAGATTAGTCTCAGTGTAACTGAAAAGATTTGGTTCCCCAACCCCCATCATCTACCCTCCTCTCTCCAGAACATGCTGACGTATTAGGTTTCAGCTCTATGAGCAGCAGCTCTGGGCCCTCACTCAGCTGAACATTCTTCACTTGTGAAACTAGACAGTGAGTGCCAGGACAAATCCAACCCAGCCAATTACAACCCCATCAGTCAACTCTCAATCATCAGCAAGTGATGGAAGGAGTCATCGACAGTGCTATCAAGCAGCACTTACTCACCAAAATCCTGCTCACTGATGCCCAGTTTGGGTTCCGCCAAGACCACTCGGCTCCCAACCTCATTACAGCCTTGGTCCAAACATGGACAAAAAAAAACTGAATTCCAGAGGTGAGGTGAGAGTGACTGCCCTTGACATCAAGGCAGCAGTTGACTGAGTGTGTCATCAAGGAGCCCTAGTAAAACTGAAGTCAATGGGAATCGGGGGGAAAACGTTTCACTGGCTGGAGTCATACCTAGCACAAAGGAAGATCGTTGTGGTGGTTGAAGGTCAATCATCACAGCCCCAGGACATCGCTGCAGGAGTTCCGCAGGGCAGTGCCCTAGGCCCAACCATCTTCAGCTGCTTCATCAATGACCTTCCCTCCAACATAAGGTCAGAAATGGGGATGTTCGCTGATGACTGCACAGTGTTCAGCGCCATTCACAACTCCTCAGATAATGAAACAGTCCATGCCCGCATGCAACAAGACATGGACGACGTTCATGCTTGGGCTGATAAGTAGCAGGTAACATTCGCGCCACAGAAGTGCCAGGAAATGACTATCTCCAACAAGCGAGAGTCTAACCACCTCCCCTTGTCATTCAACGGCATTACCATCACCGAATCTCCCACTATCAACTTCCTGGGGGTCACCATTGACCAGAAACGTAACTGGACCAGCCACATAAATACTGTTGCAACAAGAGCAGGTGAGAGGCTAGGTATTCTGCGGCGAGTATCTCACCTCCTGACTCCCCCATAGCCTTTCCACCATCTACAAGGCACAAGTAAAGAGTGTGATGGAATACTCTCCACTTGCCTGGATGAGTGCAGCTCCAACAACACTCAAGAAACTCGACATCATCCAGGTCAAAGCAACCCGCTTGATTGGCACCCCATCCACTGCCTTAAACATTCACTCCCTCCACCACCGGCGTACCGTGTCTGCAGTGTGTACCATCTACAAGATGCACTGCAGCAACTCGCCAAGGCTTCTTCGGCAGCACCTCCCAAACCCGCGACCTCTACCACCTAGAAGGACAAGGGCAGCAGGCACATGGGAACACCACCACCTCCAAGTTACACACCATCCTGACTTAGAAGTATATCGCCAATCCTTCATCGTCACTGGGTCAAAATCCTGGAACTCCCTACCTTTTAGCACTGTGGGAGTACCTTCACCACACGGACTGCAGCGGTTCAAGGCGGCGGCTCACCACCACCTTCTCAAGGGCAATTAGGGATGGGCAATAAATGTTGGCCTTGCCAGCAACGCCCACATCCCATAAACGAATAAAAAAAAGCAGCATGTTCCATCACACAGAGCATCACAATTGAACCTGATCCTGTCCTCACTAGACACACTAGAACGCATTTTCCAGGAGAGGTCGCTGGATAAACACCAGGCATGGGCACCTTAGCTGATCTTTTCCCCCCTTTCCCAACCAAGAGCCACTTGAAACCAACTGCACCTCCATCACTTAAGACCAATTAAAACTCGGCACAACCTTTCACCTTCCTTGTCTCTACAACTTTGTGAGATATTCAGCATTACTCACAGATACCATGGAGTTCCTTTAGATTTGAATGAACCAGGATGACAGGCGCCTTTGCTTCCCTGTTTAAAACACCTTAGCTACTCGATAGGCTTAAAGAGCTGGTTCTGAGAAGTACAAATTCAGGGTGATTTGATCCAGGTTTATAAAATGTGTTTACGTGGACAAATTATTTCAACGGGATAGGTTAGGGAGGATCAGCGATCATGCTTACAAGTTACACAAGGACAGAACTAGGTTGGATGCTCAACAGTTCTTCTTTTCCCAGAGAATAGTGGACTTGTGGAACAGGCTGCTGGCTCCTGTGGTGAACGCCAATTCACTGTATTCCTTCAAGAGCGAGCTGGACCTGTCCCTGGCTGGGGCAGAGGTCACCTTGTATAAGAGGTAAATACCCGGTAATATAAATCTGGGTCAATCTGTTCCCTGGACTAGTTTCGCTGGCTGAAAGAGTACAAAGAGGAATTTTTCAGAAGTGACCATGAGTTGTCAGATTGTTGTAAAAACTCAACTGATTGACTAATGTCCTTTAGGAAAGGAAACCGGTCATCCTTACCTGGTCTGGCCTATACATGACTCCAATCCCACACCAACGTGCCTCTGAAATGTCCTAGCATGCAATTCAGTTGTCTCAAACCGCTACAAAGAATAAAACCGGACGGATCACTGGGCATCGAATCAGGACATGACGTACACTCAGTCCAGTCAACACTGCAAATTACTCCCCACTAACATCTGGGGACTGGTGCCCTAGTTGGGAGAGCTGCCGCATAGATTAGTCAAGCAACTTACAGTCATGCTCACAGAATCATACCCATCAGCCAACTACACAGACTCCTCCATCTGGGTGTGCCCTCTTGGGTATATCCATGCCCATTGGCAGGACAGACCCACCAGAGGTGGGGGCACAGTGGTATACAGTCGGGTGGGAGTGGCCCTGGGAGTCCTCAACAGTAACTCTAGACCCCCATGAAGTCACTCTGTGGGACAGGCTGGATGGTTTAGTTGGTCTTTTCCTGTCTGACCTTATCATTGATCCTATGTCCTTAAGTATAAGTTCTTCCTTGTGAGCTCCTCATACATGAAGCCTTTTTATGCCAGGTTTACCAGCATCAAAAAAATCTACACCTGGACTCAGCACATATCCCAGGGACTTCCTTAACGATTGCATTTTCTTCCTACAGATTTGACTGCAGAGTCTGGACTTAATCCTTCAACCTAGATGACATTTCAAAAGAACTAATTTTGAAAGGAGGCTAGGTCAAACTTTAGAAGATCTTACTTATGCTGCAGTTGGCATAGTGTGTGTAGTTTTGGGCACCACATTGTAGGAAGTATATAAAAGCAATAAAAAGGGTTAAGTATAGATTCACTGTGATCTTACCAGGGATGAGAGGTTACAGTTATTGAGAGTTGAGAAGTTAGGACTTTTTAATCACTACAGCAGAGAATTTAAGGGGTGACCTGATACAGATGTACAAGGTTATAAGCTAAACAGCGGTAGGTTGTTTTCACTGGTCAGTGAGATGGTAACGAGGGGACACAATTTTAAGATAACCACAAAAAGAATTCAAGGGAGGGCACGCACACACCTGGAGCAGTTCAAATAACCTACATATTAAAAGTTGGCTGGAAAACCCAACCAAATGCAAAGAAAGATGTAACACTGATTTTAATGGTTGTAAAATGTAACATAGAAACATAGAATCTAGGAGCAGGAGTAGGCCATTCGGCCTGTCGAGCCTGCTCCACCATTCAATACGATCATGGCTGATCATCCAAATCCAGTACCCTGTCCCTGCTTTAATCCCCACAGTACACATATCCCACCCTACCCCCGTAACCCCACATATTTAATTCCCCCTAACATATCCCATCCTATCCCCATAACCCCACATATTTAATCCCCCCTAACACTAGGGGTCAATTTATCATAGCCAAATCAACCTAACCCACACATTTTTGGACTGTGGGAGGAAACCGGAGCACCCGGAGGAAACCCACGCAGACACGGGGAGAATGTGCAAACTCCACACAGACAGTCACCCGAGGTCAGATTCGAACCCGGGTCTCTGGCGCTGTGAGGCACCAGTGCTAACCACTATGCCACCGTGTTGCCCACATGCTGTGTTTTAAGTGTTTTACCTCACCTGTTCCCTAAATAGCCTCACGTGTCTAGGCTGACGTGAAGGCGGCCTGCTCAGGGAGGTCCCACGGGGTTGTTTGCCCCTGTGGAACCGTATCCCAGTAAGAGACACCACCTTCATGATGGGGAAAACAATTGGAAGAAAGTGCAATACACTATATATACACAGCACACAGAGCTCTTCTCAACATTAGATCTGATCAGCTAGAGGTAATTTCTGAATTAAACCTAACTCTCACATGGTGAGAACTTGGAGGCAATACGGTGTATGATTGAGCTTCAGGTGGAAGCTGCTGTCCAAAATAGCTCTTTCCTTTTTAGTTCCAGCTGCATTCCTTCCTCTGCTGCCCCATTTATTATACACTGGACAGGAATCATCAGAAGCAGCTGGAATCAACACTCCCTTCCTCCCAAATGAAAGGCAAGCTTTGTGTCACTTAATCACTACTTTCCAATTAATCTCATCATTGTGTGGGGGCGTGTACGGGGTGGTGTGCGTGTCAGGTCAGGCTCAGCTTTGATGGCCCCATTGTCAAATAGCACCTACTGAAACTCACCATCCAGACTCAAAGAATGTCCATTTGGGTGAGATATCGGAAGGTAGCCCATGGAACTGAACCATAGTATATATCAGCACCTGACTTAAGGGGGAGGGCGTGGAGAGAGAGGCATGGAAAATAATTGCATAATAAGAAATCAGTGACCACAGGCCAGTCTCAGCCATGGCAGAGCAGCTGATTCAAAGGCAACACCAACAGAGGTCACTTCTCCCCTTTGTAACAGATTGACGTGCGACATTAGAGGATCTGAAACCAGGAAGGACAGGGGAAGAAAGAAAAACTGAGCAGTCACCTCCGGATATGCTCAGGTGTTTTGTACACTAAAAAAGTCAGCCTGCTTTGTGCACTGATGCTGTTGTAATACATTGTGATCTAAAACATTGTGATTTGAAGTCCAAAGCACTCTGGAAGCTGCAATCTGATTCTATGCTGCAGGCTGTTTCATCCATAAAGCGAAGAGACTCAATCCAACAAGAGCGAAATGAGCACAAGAATCATCTTTTTAATTCCTTGTAATCCTATTTCAGGGGAAAGAATTGCGTTAGCAGAGTACAGCATTTTACTTGTCGCCGATTGACGCCAGGCAAGCAGGCTAATTTTATTGATCGCACACCACAAAGATTAATGCAGACTGATTAAAATTCAATTTAAGTTAAAAGCGGGCAAAACCCATGAATTCTTCTATCAGGCTTTGTTGCAAAGAGGCCTCAAAAAAGCAGTTTCCAAGCTTGGGCAAGTCAACTTTTCAGTTTGCATGAATTTACTTTTCATTTGCTTCAGTCGTCAATGGAGAACGTTAAGAGCTGAAACAGGGCACAAAGGCTCACAGACAACATGAAAGAAGGGAACCGCGAAGGACTGGAGATGGGCAGGAGAAACACAGCAACGCTGCCTTGGGGCTGGCACGTTATTGTTCCAGCTGCAAGCTGCCGTTTGGTGACACCACAATTGCAGGAGGACTGAGGGAGGAGAGGCATTCCACAGGTTTCAAGTTCTGGAAGTGAATGCATTGGAAGAAAGGGGGCAGAGAGTTGATTTCATCTAAGTGGCATGCAGGGAGGAGTGATGGCCAGCGTACTGATCACGAAGAATTTTTAGGTCACACTCGTGTTTATTAACGTGTGCAAGTGGTTGGCTAGCCAGACTGGTGTGTGCACAGAAAACGCACTGCCACTGGGAGTCACTGTCGACAAGCTGAGCTCAGAGGAACGTATGTTGAAACAAAAAGAGGAGGGAGGAGGCAGAGAGGGATGGAGGGAGAAAGAAGGACACGGGGGAGGGAGAAGTTGGGGCGAGTGCGCTGGGGGGGGGGGGGGAGGAGAAAGGGAGAGAGAAAAAGGAGAAGACAGTGCAATTAGAAACATAGAAGCAGGAGTAGACCATTCGGCCCCTCGAGCCTGCTCCGCCATTTAATGAGATCATGGCTGATCATCCAAATTCAGTACCCTGTCCCTGCTTTCTCCCCATATGCCTTGGTCCCTTTAGCCTTATCAAATATATCTAACTCCTTCTTGAATATATTTAATGAATTGGCCTCAACTGCCTTCTGTGGTAGAGAATTCCACAGGTTCACCACTCTCTGGGTGAAGAAATTCCTCCTCATCTCAGTCCTAAATGGCTTACCCCTTATCCTTAGACTGTGACCCCTGGTTCTGGACTCCCCTGCCATCGGGAACATCCTTCCTGCATCTAGTCTGTCTAGTCCTGTTAGAATTTTAAAAGTTTCAATGAGATTCCCCTCTCATTCTTCTAAACTCTAGCGAATATAAGCCTAATCGACCCAATCTCTCTCCATACGTCATTCCTGCCATCCCAGGTATCAGTCTGGTGAATCTTCGCTGCACTCCCTCCATGGCAAGAACATCCTTTCTCAGATAAGGTGACCAAAACTGCACACAATACTCAAGGTGTGGTTTCACCAAAGCCCTGTACAACTGCAGCAAGACATCCTTGCTCCTGTACTCGAATCCTCTTGCTATGAAGGCCAACATACCATTTGCCTTCTTAACCGCCTGCTGCACCTGCATGCTTACCTTCAGCGACTGGTGCACAAGGACACCCAGGGCTCGTTACACTTCCCCTTTTCCCAATCTATTGCCATTCAGATAATAATCTGCCTTCCTGTTTTTGCCACCAAAGTGGATAACCTCGCATTTATCCACATTATACTACATCTGCCATGCATCTGCCCAATCACCCAACCTGTCCAAATCATACTGGAGTTTCTCTGCATCCTCCTCACAGCACACACGCCCACCCAGCTTTGTGTCGTCTGCAAACTTGGAGATATTACATCTAGTTCCCTCGTCAAGATCATTAATAAATATTGGCCTCAGTGCCCTGGCTTCGGGGGGAATGGGGTGGGGAAGGTAATTTTGTTTTAATAATAACGGTGAGGTTGCCCATTCCTGATTGCCACCTCTCGCAAAGCACATGTGGACTCAATGGACTTCGGTCATGATGCCTTCCTGTAGCCGGATACTCACTGTCCAGACTCTGACCAAGTGTGAGCACTGCTGTGGGGTTCCCGAGGGCTGCCAGAACATGAACATTAGTGCAAGAGTTGAACTGGAAGTGGAGTCCAACACCTCAGTGCTGCAGTAACTGCTGTGACCTCACTGGGCTTTTTGAAGGTACTTGTGCCAAGGCAGCACACAAGGGCTTTCTTTTTTTAAATTATTTAAGTGAATATACTTTAATGCTGTACCAAAATGTTTCTGTAATATTCTTAATTCTCATTTTCTTGTGGAAGCAGGGACTTGCTTTCATGTACAGCTCTGAAGTGCTACAAAACTAATTGGTCCGATTCTAGTCTAAGAATTTGATGGACTCTGGGCATTTTAATCGAGTTACAGTTCATACTTGGAGTATGTCACTGGGTTTCAGTGGAAGGATGGGTGTTCAATTTTGACCATGTTCATTAGAGCTGAGAAAAACATAACTTAGGTAGTGTCTGCAGAGAGCACCCCAAGCTGTAAAACACTGCGGTAATAACAAAATAAAACTTGTATTTATATCAAAATGCTTTACGTACAATGAATTACTTTTGAAATAGTGACTGATGTAGGTCAGTGTGTCTGCAATTTTGCATAGAGAAACATCCCATAAACAGACGAGATGAGTGAATGAATGATGTTGGTTCTGGGAGAAATGAGAGTTAATTGGTTGCTGATAGTATTGGTTCTGGGAGGAATTTTGGCCAGGAGACTAGAAGTCACACTCTTCTTCAAATTATACCATGGGGGGGATCTTTTAACATCTGCCTGAACCACTGGGGCTTCAGTTGAACGTCTCATCCAAAGAATGGCACCTTTGACAATGTGCACTCCCTCAGTAGTGCGCTGGAACTTCAACCTAAATTAGGGACACAAAGACAAAGCAGTCCACTTGACCGGTGCTCTTGCCACTGGACTCAATATCCACCCCCTCCACCACCAATGCACTGTGACTGCAGTATGTATGATTGGTCAGGATGCACTGCAACAACTCACTAAGGTTACTTCACCTCACAACCCCACAATGCCATGCAAACACCACCACCTCCAAGTTCCCCTCCAAATCACACACCCGCCATCCTGACTTGGTCGCTTCTCACCATTCCTTTATTGTCGCTGGGTCAACAGCCTGGATTTCCCTACGTAACATAATCATGGCTGCACGGTCAGAAAAGGACTGCAACGGTTCAAGGAGTACCTTTTCCAAATCAACAAATGTGGTCTTGCCGGCATCGTCCACATCCCATTAACTAATGAGTATTGCTGGAACACATAAATCTGACTCAGAAGCAAGAGCACTACCAACTGAGCCAAGCTGACAAGTACTGGTGGCTACAAGTCTGTTACTGGTGATGTTGGGGGCAATTTGAAATGATCAGCATCACACAAGTATTTTTACACTACATTACAGTACACTGGCTGAAGTGTGATTTCACTTCCCCCCCCACCACCAGTGTATTGGTGCTAATATACTAAATAAGCTCAGTAACACTGGAAAAAATATCACAACTTTAAACACCAGTATGTTAACTATTTCTACCAGTGCCAAATGTCCATATATCTTTTAGGATCCCATGCTCCACTCTTTAAATGGTCTGCTGTCCTTCCATAACCAGCTCCAATGAAGTGCACAACCTCAGCCTGAAGAGTACCCCGATCTAACCCACAACTTACTGGGCAATTATTTTTCTTCCTCCTCCTCCCCCCCATGCTCTGCAGAGATCAGATTACCAAACTGGGAATAACAAACACAATCCTGTGATCTGAGACTGTGATAAAGTCTGTCCGCCCACGCATATTTCCTTCCTCGTCTCGTACCGACTCGCGGCAAGATACGAGTTCACAAGCTGCTCAACCAAGTGGCCATCATTCCATTCAGATTTGAGCCGAGACTGCAAACGTCAACAGTCTATTCAATTGTGGGTGCCAACCACAGTCATGCCTGATCCTGTTTTTACCCAAGATTCACACACACACACACACTTTCCAGCAAAGGTCACTGGACAGGGATCAGAAATGGGAAACCTCACAAAGGCAGCATTCGATACTACAGCTCTAATTGAGGTCAATGCCGATTGGGGATTGAACCTAGACCTTCCTGGTCAGCATGTCTCAGTTCCACAAGGAGCTGTTAAGTTACGATAGAGCCAGAAGGGAGCTGACCATCATTGTAATCCGATATAAAGCTCAGACCATCCACATTGTCTTTCACCCTTAGTGTTAATAAGGAAAAATCGATTTTGCTGCCATGGCATTCATTTCAAGTTCCAATTTAAAGCAGTTAAAACATCAACTGAAGGAAATCGTATTGTGATACATGCAGATTCCCTCAACATTTCTC
Source organism: Squalus acanthias (assembly GCA_030390025.1). NCBI lineage: Eukaryota > Metazoa > Chordata > Chondrichthyes > Squaliformes > Squalidae > Squalus > Squalus acanthias. Next base: position 97,522,156 of record CM059427.1, on the reverse strand, counting down.
TACACTTAATTACAATGTAATAAGGAAGGCCTTTTCAAATGGCTGTGGAGTTCTAGATCTCATTTCATTGCATCTCTACTCTCCAAACAGAAGCTAGCTGGTCGACTGGAGCATTGCCATCTATCTATAAAGTCTTGTAAAGAGTGCATACTTCCTCTAAGTGTCACACTTGCTTCCTGTAACACTTTCAATGTCACTTTGTTGAGTGGCTCAAAGTAGATCACTGTTCATTACATGGCATACCCCCATTATTAAACAGTGATTTTTCAACTCACCATAAGCAACACTACACGAGTTGTATGTTTTGGAGATTGAGCTGCAGTTGGCGTCACTGCGCTGCATCCGTGAGGCTGAGAGCTACGTGGACAGCACGTTCCAGGAAGTAGTCACTCCGCAGCGTAAGGGTATGCAAGCAGAGAGGAAATGGGTGACCGCCAGACAGACAAGGAGGACTAAGCAGGTAGTGCAGGAGTCCAGAGTGCATCTCACTCTCCAACCAGTACTGAATACTGGTGAGGCCAGCGTCGGGAGCGGAGAGAGCAGCAGCACAGTGAGTAGTTAAACTCACTTTCGCGGGTTTTTTTTTTTTGCAGAGGCCAGTGTCGGGAGCAGAGAGAGCAGCAGCACAGTGAGTATTTAAACTCACTTTCACAGGCTTTTTTCCAGAGGCCAGTGTCGGGAGCGGAGAGAGCAGCAGCACGGTGAGTATTTAAACTCACTTTCGTGGGCTTTTTACAGAGGCCAGTGTCGGGAAAGGGCCCTTGAGTATATCATTTAATTGAAGTGAAATTGGTGGGATTCATGTAATTTTATTTTATTTAATTAATTAAAGGGTAAGTCATGTCAGGAGAGCTCCGCCCCGTGATATGCTCCTCCTGCTATATGTGGGAAATCAGGGACGCTTCCTGTGTCCCTGACGACCATGTGTGTGGGAAGTGTATCCAGCTGCAGCTACTGATAGACCGCATTGCGGCGCTGGAGCTGCAGATGGATGCATATTGGAGCATTCGCGATGCTGAGAACGTCGTGGATAGCACGTTTAGCGAGTTGGTCACACCGCAGGTAAAGGGTGTACAGGCAGGAAGTGAATGGGTGACCACCAGGCAGAGTAATAGGTGCAGGCAGGTAGTGCAAGGGTCCCCTGTGGCCATCCCCCTCTCAAACAGATATACCATTTTGGATACTGTTGGGGGGGGATGACTTATCAGGGGAAGGCAGCAGCAGCCAACTTCCTGGCACCATGGGTGGCTCTGCTGCACAGGCTGGGAGGAAAAAGTGTGGAAGAGCTATAGTGATAAGGGACTCAATTGTAAGGGGAATAGATAGGCGTTTCTGCAGCCGCAAACGAGACTCCAGGATGGTGTGTTGCCTCCCTGGTGCAAGGGTCAAGGACATCTCAGAGCAGCTACAGAACATTTTGGATGGGGAAGGGCAAACAGCCAGTTGTCGTGGTGCACATAGGCATCAACGATATAGGTAAAAAACAGGATGAGGTCCTAAAAGCAGAATATAGGGAGTTAGGAGGTAAATTAAAAAATAGGACCTCAAAGGTAGTAATCTCAGGATTGCTACCAGTGCCACGTGCTAGTCAGAGTAGAAATAGGAGGATATTTCAAATGAATACGTGGCTAGAGGAATGGTGCAAGGGGGAGGGATTCAAATTCCTTGGACATTGGAACCGGTTCTAGGGGAGGTGGGACCAGTACAAATGGGCCAGTCTGCACCTGGGCAGGGCCGGGACCGATGTCCTAGGGGGAGTGTTTGCTAGTGCTGTTGGGGAGGGTTTAAACTAAAGTGGCAGGGGGTTGGGAACCTGAGCAGGGAGACAGAGGAAAGGGAAACAAGGATAAAAGCAAAAGACAGGAAGGAGAAAAACAAAAGTAGAAGGCAAAGAACTCAACGGTTTAAATCAAACATGGTCACAGTAAATAATAATTCATATAGGTCTGAGAGCGTTAAAAAAACAAGCCTGAAGGCTTTGTGTCTTAATGCAAGGAGCATTCGGAACAAGGTGGATGAATTAGCTGCGCAAATAGAGGTAAATGAATACGATTTGATTGGGATTACAGAAACATGGCTCCAGGGTGGCCAAGGCTGGGAACTCAACATCCAGGGGTATTCAATATTTAGGAAAGATAGGCAAAAAAGAAAGGGAGGTGGGGTAGCATTGCTGGTTAAAGAGGGGATTAACACAATTGAAAGGATGGATATTAGCTCTGATGTATGGGTAGAACTGAGAAATAACAAGGGGCAGAAAACATTAGTGGGAGTGGTATATAGACCTCCAAACAGTAAAACGGAGGATGGGAATGGCATTAAAAGGGAAATTAGAGAAGCATGCAGTAAGGGCACAGCAGTCATCATGGGTGACTTTAATTTACATATAGATTGGACTAACCAAATTAGTAAAAATACTGTGGAGGAGGAATTCCTAGAATGTTTACGGGATGGTTTTCTGGAACAATATGTCGAGGAACCAACCAGAGATCAGGCCATCTTAGACTGGGTATTATGCAACGAGAAAGGATTAATTAGCAATCTTGTTGTACGAGGCCCCTTGGGTCAGAGTGATCATAATATGATAGAATTCTTCATTAGGATGGAGAGTGAAGTAGTTGAATCAGAGACTAGGGTCCTGAATTTAAATAAAGGAAACTACGATGATATGAGGCGCGAATTGGGTAGGATTGATTGGGGAATGTCACTCAAAGGGTTGATGGTGGATAGGCAATGGCAAACATTCAAAGACTGCATGGATGAACTACAGAATTTGTTCATCCCAGTGTGGCATAAGAATAAAACAAAAAGGGTGACTCAACCGTGGCTAACAAGGGAAATTAGGGATAGCATAAGATCCAAGGAGAGGGCATATAAATTGGCCAGAAAAAGCGGTAACCCTGAGGATTGGGAGCAGTTTAGGATTCAACAAAGGAGGACAAAGGGATTAATTAAGAAGGGGAAAATAGAATATGAAAGTAAGCTTGCAGGAAACATTAAAACTGACTAAGAGCTTTTACAGATATGTGAAGAGAAAAAGATTAGTGAAATCAAGTGTAGGTCCCTTGCAGTCAGAAGCGGGGGAAGTTATAATGGGGAACAAAGAAATGGCAGCCCAATTAAATGCATATTTTGGTTCTGTCTTCACAAAGGAGGACACAAATAACCTCCCAGAGATGTTGGAGAACATAGAGTCTGATGAAAGGGAGGAACTGAAAGAAATCAGTATTTGCAGGGAAATAGTGTTAGGGAAATTGACAGGATTGAAGGCCGATAAATCCCCAGGGCCTGATAATCTACATCCTAGGGTACTTAAGGACGTGGCCCTAGAAATAGTAGATGCATTGCTGATCATCTTCCAACATTCGATGAAATCTGGAACTGTACCCATGGATTGGAGGGTAGTTAATGTTACCCCACTATTCAAAAAGGGTGGTAGAGAGAAAGCGGGGAATTACAGACCGGTAAGCCTGACATCGGTAGTGGGGAAAATGCTAGAGTCCATTATAAAGGATGTAATAGCTGAGCACTTGAAAAACAGTGACAGGATCGGACAAAGTCAACATGGATTTACAAAAGGTAAATCGTGCTTGACTAATCTACTGGAATTTTTTGAGGATGTAACTGGGAAAATAGATAAGGGAGAACCAGTAGATGTGATGTATTTGGACTTTCAAAAGGCTTTCGATAAGGTCCCGCATAAGAGATTAGCGGGTAAAGTTAAGGCACATGGGATTGGGGGCAAGGCATTGACTTGGATAGAGAACTGGTTGGCGGACAGAAAGCAGAGTAGGAATTAATGGGTCTTTTTCCGAGTGGCAGGCAGTGACTAGTGGGGTACCGCAGGGATCGGTCCTTGGACCCCAGCTATTCACAATATACATTAATGATCTGGATAAGGGAACTAAATGTAATATCTCCAAGTTTGCAGATGACACAAAGCTGGGTGGGCATGTGTGCTGCGAGGAGGATACCGAGAAACTCCAGGATGATTTGGACAGGTTGGGTGATTGGGCAGAAGCGTGGCAGATGCAATATAACGTGGATAAATGCGAGGTTATCCACTTGTGTCAAAAACAGAAAGGCAGACTATTATCTGAATGGCAATAGATTGGGAGAAGGGGAAGTGCAACGAGACCTGGGTATCCTTGTGCACCAGTCGCTGAAGGTAAGCATGCAGGTGCAGCAGGCGGTGAAGGCGGCAAATGGTATGTTGGCCTTCATAGCGAAAGGGTTTGAGTATAGGAACAGGGATGTCCTGCTGCAGTTGTACAGGGCCTTGGTGAGACCACACCTTGAGTACTGTGTGCAGTTTTGGTCGCCTTATCTGAGGAAGGATGTTCTTGCCATGGAAGGAGTTCAGCGAAGATTCACAAGGCTGATATCTGGGATGGCAGGAATGACATATGAGGAGAGATTGGGTCGATTGGGCTTATACTCGCTGGAGTATAGAAGAATGCGAGGGGATCTCATCGAAACATATAAAATTCTGACAGGTCTGGACAAACTAGATGCAGGAAGAATGTTCCCGATGGTCGGAGAGTCCAGAACCAGGGGTCATAATCTAAGGATAAGGGGTAAGCCATTTAGGACAGAAATGAGGAAGAATTTCTTCACCCAGAGAGTGGTGAACCTGTGGAATTCTCTACCACAGAAGGTAGTTGAGGCCAAGTCATTAAATATATTGAAGAATGAGTTAGAGATAAAGGTATCAAGGGATATGGGGAGAAGGCAGGTACAGGGTACTGAGTTTGGATGATCAGCCATGATCTCATCGAATGGCGGAGCAGGCTCGAGGGGCCGAATGGCCTACTCCTGCTCCTATCTTCTATGTTTCCTCTGGGGAGTACAACCACAGCCAAGTCCATGGCACCATGGGTGGCTCATTTGTACGGTGTTGGGGGGGGGGGGGGGGGGGGGGTGGGGGGGGGAGATGGGAAGGAGGGAGGAAGATCAGGAAAGCAATACTGATAGGGGATTCATTGGTTAGGGGAACAGACAGGTGTTTCTGTGGCCACGGACATGATTCCAGGATGGTGTGTTACCTCCCTGGTGCCAGGGTCAAGAATGTCAGAGTGGCTGCAGAACATTCTGAGGGGGGAGGGTGAACAGCCAGAGGTCATGGTTCATATCGGTACCGACGACATAAGTAGAAAGAGGATGAGGTCCTGCAGGCAGTTTTTAGGGAGCTAGGAAAGAAATTAAAAAGCAGGACCTCAAAAAGGTAGTAATCTGCAGATTACTCTCAGTGATAGAATTAGGAGGATAGAGCAGATGAATGTGTGGCTGGAGAGATGGTGCAGGAGGAAGGGCTTCAGATTCCTGGGACATTGGGACCGGATCTGGGGGAGGTGGGACCTATACAAGCCGGACAGGTTGCACCTCAATAGAGTCGGAACCAATGTCCTCGCTGGGGGCGGGGGGTTTGCTGGTGCTGTTGGGGAGTGATTAAACTAATTTGGCAGAGGGATGGGCACCCGGAAGTAGCATTAGAAAGGAGAAACAAAGTGCACAAAGGATTGGGAGAGACAGGTAGCACTAGAGTAAGAAATATTACAATATTAGGTGGGGTCAGACTAAGAGAATACAAGATGGGCTAAGATAATTTTACAGTGCATGTGTGTAAATGCACGAAGCGTGGTAAATAAGGTTGGTGAGCTGCAGGCGTAAATAGCCACATGGGAATATGATGTTGTGGCGATAACGGAGACCTAGCTCAAAAAAGGGCAGGATTGGGTTTTAAATATTCCTGGATGTATGGTGTTCAGGAAAGAAAGGAGGTGGGGTGGCAGCATTGGTTAAGGAGAATGTTGCAGTGCTGGAGAGAGATGTCCTGGAGGGGTCAAGGACAGAATCTATTTGGTTAGAGTTAAGAAATAAGAGGTGCCATTACACTACTAGGTGTATTCTATAGGCCACCAACTAGTGGGAAAGATATAGAGGAGCAAATTTGCAAGGAAAGTACAGAGAGGTGCAAGATCTATAGAGTAGTGATAATGGGGGACTTCAATTATCCTAATATAGACTGGGATAGTAATAGTGTAAAGGGCAGAGAGGGGGAAGAATTTCTGAAGTGTGTTCAGGAGAACTTTCTTGATCAGTACGTTTCCGGCCCAACGAGGAAGGAGGCATTGCTGGATCTGGTTCTGGGGAATGCGGTGGGTCAAGTGGAGCAAGTGTCTGCAGGGGAACATTTAGGGAACAGTGATCATAGTATCATCAGATTTAGATTAGCTATGGAAAAGGACAGGGAGCAATCTAGAGTAAAAATACTAAATTGGAGGAAGATAAATTTCAGTGGGTTGAGAACGGATCTGGCCCGGGTAAATTGGAATCCAAGATTGGCAAGCAAAACTGCAATCGAACAATGGACTGCCTTTAAAGAGATGGTTCCGGTACAGTCGAGGTACATTCCCACGAAGGGGAAAGGTAGGACGACTAAAGCCAGAGCTCCCTGGATGACGAAAGAGATTGAGAGTAAGATGAAGCAGAAAAAGAGTGCGTATGACAGATGTCAGGTTGAGAATACAAGTGAGAATCAGGCCGAATATAGAAAGTTCAGAGGGGAAGTGAAATAGAAAATAAGAGAGGCAAAGAGAGTATGAGAATAGATTGGCATCTAACATAAAAGGGAATTTAAAAGTCTTCTATAGGTATATAAATAATAAACTAGTCAGAGGAGAGGTGGAGCCGATTAGGGACCAAAAAGGAGACCTACGCATGGAAGCAGAGGGCATGGCTGAGGTACTAAATGAGTACTTTGCAGCTGTCTTCACCAAGGAAGAAGATGCTGCCAAAGTCATACTGAAAGAAGAGGTAGTGGAGATACTGGATGAGATAAAAATTGATAAAGAGGAGGTACTGGAAAGGCTGGCTGTACTTAAAGTTGGTAGTCACCAGGACTGGATGTGCATCCTAGGGTGCTGAGGGAAGTTAAAGAGGAAATCGCGGAGGTACTAGCCATAATCTACCAATTCTCCTTAGATAAGGGGGGGGGGGGGGGTGCCAGAGGACTGGAGAATTGCAAATATTACACCCTTGTTCAAAAAAGGGTGCAAGGATAAACCCAACAACTACAGGCCAGTCAGTTTAACCTCGGTAATGGGCAAGTTTTTAGAAACGATAATCAGGGACAAAGTTAACAGTCACTTGGACAAGTGTGGATTAATTAAGGAAAGCCAACATGCATTTGTTAAAGGCAAATCGTGTTTAACTAACTTGATCGAGTTTTTTGATGAGGAAACAGAGGGGGTTGATGAAGGCAATGCAGTTGATATAGTGTACATGAATTTCCAAAAGGCATTTGATAAAGAAAGAAAGATAGACTTGCATTTATATAGCGTCTTTCACGACCACCGGACGTCTCAAAGTGCTTTACATCCAATGAAGTACTTTTGAAGTGTAGTCACTGTTGTAATGTAGGAAAGTGCCACATACAGGAAACTCTTGTTTAACCGGCACCTAAATATCCGGAATTCTCTCTTAACCGGCAAAAATCATCCTCCGAAAACTCCTCTCAAATAACCGGCAATGTTGCTGAGTCCGAGTCTCCCGCGAACGTCGAGTACTCCGAAAACGCCTCTCAAATAACCGGCAATGTTGCCAAGTCCGAGTCTCCCGCGAACGCCGAGTACTCCGAAAACTCCTCTCAAATAACCGGCAATGTTGCCGAGTCCGAGTCTCCCGCGAACGCCGAGTACTCCGAAAACTCCTCTCAAATAACCGGCAATGTTGCCGAGTCCGAGTCTCCCGCGAACGCCGAGTTAGTCAGTGGGGGTAGTTCTCCAAAGTGCCACTACTCGGCCTCCTGGCGCTGTCGGAAGTCTGAACACTGCAGTAACAGGAGTCTGATTCTCCTGCGCTGCCGGGAGTCTCTTCTGATCGGCCATTTTACTGTGTGTCTCCCACGCTGCTGGTAGTCTCTTCCTAGCCACCATTGTTCTGTGTGTCTCTCCATCTTTAATCGGGAATTATCTCCTCCATCTTGCATTATGGAATTCCCAAAAGCTGGTCCAAGCAAAAGGAAGAGAGTGGTCTTAACTTTAAAACAGAAAATCGAGATATGCCAACGACTAGAAAGGGGAGAGAAGCGTATCAACATTATGAATGAATTCAAAATCGGTTCGTCAACAATCTACGACATCAAATCGCAGAAGGATAAGCTGCTCAAGTTTTATTCAAGCTCGGAGACATCTAAGAGTGTAGAGAAACGGCGTACGCTTCGTAAGCCTAAGCTTGAAGAGCTGGATACCGTGCTTTATGAATGGTTTTCTCTTAAGCGTTCAGAGGGTGTTCCAATTTCCGGACCCATGCTAATCGAGAAAGCGGAGGATTTCTACGAAAGGATGGAGCTCACTGACAAGTGTGCTTTCTCCGAGGGATGGCTAACGTGCTTCAAGTTACGGCACGGGATACGACGACTCGATATTTCCGGGGAGAAGAAATCAGCTGATCACGACGCCGCAGAAGAATACTGCGATTATTTCAATCGGATTGTGCAGCAACATGATTTGTCGCCAGCACAGATATACAATGCCGATGAAACTGGCTTGTTTTGGAGGTTTTTGCCAGAATCAACGCTTGCTGGGGCTAGTGAGGCTTATGCTTCAGGTTACAAGAAAAATAAAGATCGTGTAACCGTGCTAACGCCGCTGGATCACACCGGGTTAAACTTCTTGTTATCGGGAAGTATAAAAATCCCCGTGCATTTAAAAATGTGAGGCACTTACCTGTTGAGTACAAAGCTCAAAAAAATGCTTGGATGGATAAGGAAATCTTCTCCGATTGGTTCCATCATATTTTTGTTCCATCTGTGAGGGAACATTTCCGTAAAATAGGGAAACCTGAAGATAGCAAATGCATTTTATTGCTTGATAATTGTAGAGCCCATCCGCATGAATCTGAGTTGGTTTCGGGAAATATTTTCACCATTTATTTGCCACCAAATGTAACTTCTCTCATCCAACCCATGGACCAGGGCGTTATCCAAAATCTGAAGTGTCATTACAAGAAAGAATACAATATTAAAGATGCCATCTATAATGTTGCATGTTCCTGGAACTTTGTGAAAGGTCACACTCTGAGGCAAGCCTGGCGCAAATTGTGGCCTTCTGTAATGTTTGCTGAAGGTTCTTCTTCAGAGGAGGAATTTCATGGGTTCAATGTTCGTCCCAAGAAGAGTACAATAATGGAAATGGCTGGCATGGTGAAAAATGCAGGCCCAGCAAACCCTCTACATCACCTCAGGTGAAAGTGATATCGAGCAGTGGGTTGATGCAGATAGAGAAGTTGGTGTTGTGCATATGCTAAGTGATGATGAAATAATTGAGAATGTTTTGAATCCAAAGAAAGAAAAGGAAAGTGAGATGGAAAGTGAAGAGGATGATATTTCTGAAGAGGAGAAGATTTCTTGGGCGAAAGCTGCAGAAGGATTTTCTTCAATCCTCAAATTTGCTGAAAGGCAGACTTGCTACTCTGCCCAAGAAGTTATGCAACTCCATATTCTGCATTCCACGTTTCTACAGAAAAGGCAAGAGTCCACTAAGCAAACCGACATCCGCAACATGTTTAAGAAAGCTTCCAAAAGAGTCGCAGCAGCGGAAGTGCCTGAAGAATCTGTGGCACTGCATGATCCTGATGACCCAGCTGGCACGGATATTCCTGATGAACCAGATGACTCGGAATAAGTGTACAGTCAACTACAGTACTGTATACAGTCGTTTATAAGTTTTGTTTTACTGTTAAGTAATTAAAGAGTTATGGATTACCCTCAACTGGCAGTACTGTATTTAATCAAGCATCTTCCACCATCCATTTAACACAACATACTGCACATTTCTTGATTTTTTTATTTTTCTTTGTTAAAAATAGCCTCGGTAGATATAACTCTCCGTTATCCGGAACTTTCGATCAACCGGCACCACGCCGGTTCCGTCGGTGCCGGATACCAAAGAGTTTCCTGTAACAGGCTTGCCAGCAAAGTTGAAGTCCATGGAATAAAAAGGACAGTGGCAACATAGATACAAAATTGGCTAAGTGACAGGAAACAGAGTAGTGGTGAACTGTTGTTTTTCGGAGGAAGAAAAACAGTGGTGTTCCCCAGCGGTCGGTACTAGGACCACTGCTTTTCTTGATATATATTAACGACATGGACTTGGGTGTACAGGGCACAATTTCAAAACTTGCAGGTGACAAAACTTGGAAGTACAGTGAACAGTGAGGAGGATAGTGATAGACTTTAAGACATAGACAGACTGGTGAAATGGGCGGACACGTGGCAGATGAAATTTAACGCAGAAAAGTGCAAAGTGGTACATTTTGGTAGGAAGAACGAGGTGAGGCAATATAAACTAAAGGGTACAATCCTAAAGGGGGTACATGAACAGAGACACCTGGGGGTATATGTGCACAAATCGTTGAAGGTGGCACAGCATATGGGATCCTGGGTTTCATAAATAAGAGGCAGAGAGTACAAAAGCAAGGCAGTTATGATGAACCTGTATAAAACACTGGTTCGGCCTCAACTGGAGTATTGTGTCCAATTCTGGGCACTGCACTTTAGGAAGGTTGTGAAGGCCTTAGAGGGTGCAGAAAAGATTCACGAGAATGATTCCAGGGATGAGGGACTTCAGTTACGTGGATAGACTGGAGAAGCTGGGGTTGTTCTCCTTAGAGCAGAGAAGGTTGAGAGGAGATTTGATAGAGGTGTTCAAAATCATGAGGGGTCCAGACAAAGTAGATAGAGAGAAACTGTTCCCATTGGCAGAAGGGTCGAGAACCAGAGGACACAGCTTTAAGGTGATTGGCAAAAGAACCAAAGGCAACATAAGGAAAAACTTTTTTACGCAGCGAGTGGTTAGGATCTGGAATGCACTGCCTGAAAGGGTGGCGGAGGCAGACTCAATCGTGGCTTTCAAAAGGGAACTGAATAAGTACCTGGAGGAAAAAAAATTGCAGGGCTACAGGGAAAGGGTGGGGGAGTGGACAAGCTGAAGTGCTCTTGCAGAGAGCCGGCACGGGCTCAGTGGGCCAAATGGCCTCCTTCGGTGCTGTAACCATTCTGATTCTATGAAATACAGCAATTAATCCTGTTGGCTTTTATATATGCTTTAAAACTGTAGTAAATGAGATTTAAAATGGATTCCACTTGCTTGCTCACAAATCTAAAATGGATGTTCAGAGACCCTTTGCCTGCCTTACAGCCATGTGATCTAGAACTAAGAATTTCATTGTGCCTTTTCAATTGTCACAATTGTTTTGCAGACAAAGAGTTAAGCCAGCTAAGACTCAAGACTGTCTATTTACTCATTAGCATTGCAGATCTTCCTCATATTATAATTAAGGTTAGAGTAATATTAAGAGAATCGGCACTACTGTCACGCATCTAAGTAACTGTTGCTTTAATCATCACAGGAATTAATGGGAATACAAGTCAGGACCTTTTTGCTGTTCTTTGGTATTTTACTAAATTTCTGATGAGCATTCAGGCGAAAGAGCTCCATTTATTTCCCAAGAAATTCAGTTGATAAGGTATAGGACACGAGATACCTCCTCAAAGACTGTTTCATCCCAATAAACTGAGGAACAGAGAGAGCAATGAGTTGCAAAGGACATTTTTCTTGGGGTGCGGGCAATGCTGTCAAGGCCGTATTTATGTGCCGTGGGATGGTGAGGTGGGCCTCCTTCTTGAACTGCTGCAGTCCCTATGATGTTGTAAGGTAGGGAATTCCAGGATTTCGGCCCAGCAGCAAAGGCAGAATGGCAGTACATGTGGGAATGGTCTGTGACTTGGAGGTGATGATTTTCCCATAATATTGCTGCTCAGATGTCTTGGCGATAGAGGTCGCAGGGCTAAGAGGGCCTATCCAAGTAACCTTGGTGAGTTGCACCAGTACATCCTGTAAATAGAGCATACTGCAGCTAAAGTGCAGTAGAGGGGGTGAATACGGAGTACCAATCAAGCAAACTGCTCAGTCCAAGATGGCGTTGAACTTCTCGAGTGCTATTGTGGCTCCACCCATCTAGGCGAGTGGTAAGTATTTCAGCTCATAAGAACATAAGAAATAGGAGCAGGAGTAGGCCAATTGGCCCCTCGAGCCTGCTCCGCCATTCAATAAGATCATGGCTGATCTGATCCTAACCGCCAGTCTACTATCACAGAACCATCTCCTGAACCTAACAGAATTGGACACACGAAATAGGAGCAGGATCAGGCTACACAGCCCCTGGGCCCGCTACGCTACCCACAGGGCCATGACCGATCCGAACCTAGACTCATGTCCAAATTCCTGCCCGTAACCTTTAATTCCCTTTACTTCTAGGAAACTGTCTATTTCTGTTTTAAATTTATGTAATGATGTAGCTTCTACAGCTTTTTGGGGCAGCATATTCCATGGACCTACCACCCTCTGAGTGAAGTAGTTCCTTCTCATCTCAGTTTTGAAAGAGCAGCCCCTTATTCTAAGACTATGCCCCCTAGTTCTAGTTTCACCCATCATCGGGAACATCCTCCCCGCATCCACCCGATCCAACCCCTTCACAATCTTATATGTTTCAATAAGATCGCCTCTCATTCTTCTGAACTCCAATGAGTAGAGTCCCAATCTACCCAACCTCTCCTCATATGTCCATCCCCTCATCCCCGGGATTAACCGAGTGAACCTTCTTTGTACTGACTCGAGAGCAAGTATGTCTTTTCTTAAGTATGGACACCAAAACTGTATGCAGTATTCCAGGTGCGGTCTCACCAATACCTTGTACAACTGAAGCAATACCTCCCTATTTTTATATTCTATCCCCCTAGCAATGAAAGCCAACATTCCATTGGCCTTCTTAATCACTTGCTGCACCTGCATACTAACCTTTTGAGTTTCGTGCACCAGGACCCCCAGATCCCTTTGTACTTCAGTACTTTCCAGTTTCTTGCCATTAAGATAATAACTTGCTCTACTATTTTTCCTGCCAAAGTGCATAACCTCACACTTTCCAGTATTGTATTCCATCTGCCAAATCTCTGCCTACTTACTAAGCCTGTCTATGTCCCCTTGCAGATTTTTTATGTCCTCCTCATTCACGACTTTCCCTCCCATCTTAGTATCATCTGCAAACTTTGATATGTTACACTCGGTCCCCTCCTCCAAATCATTAATATAGATTGTAAAGAGTTGGGGACCCAGCACTGACCCCTGCGGAACACCACTAGTTACTGATTGCCAGTCTGAGAATGAACCATTTATCCCAACTCTCTGCCTTCTGTTAGATAGCCAATCCTCTATCCATGCCAGAATATTACCCCCAATCCCGTGATTTTTTATCTTAAGCAATAATCTTGTGTGACACCTTGTCAAATGCCTTTTGGAAGTCTAAATACACCACATCCACTGGTTCCCCTTTATCCACCCTGTATGTTACTTCCTCAAAGAACTCCAGCAAATTTGTCAAACATGACTTCCCCTTCATAAAACCATGCTGACTTTGTCCTATTAAATTATTATCCAAATGTCCCGTTACTGTCTCCTTAATAATGGACTCCAAAATTTTACCTACCACAGATGTTAGGCTATAGTTTCCAGCCTTCTGTCTACTGCCCTTTTTAAATAAGGGTGTCACATTAGCAGTTTTCCAGTCTGCCGGGATCTTTGCTGAGTCCAGGGAGTTTTGGAAAATTACCAATGCATCCACAATCCCTACCGCCACTTCCCTCAAGACCCTAGGATGTAAGCCATCAGGTCCAGGTGATTTATCCGCCTTGAGTCCCATTATTTTACCGAGTACCACTTCCTTAGTGATTTTGATCGTGTTTAGCTCCTCCCCCCCTATAGCCCCCTGTTAGTCCAGTGTTGAGATATTTTTAGTGTCCTCTACTGTAAAGACTGATACAAAATATTCATTCAGTGTTTTTGCCATCTCCATATTTCCCACCATTAATTTCCCGGTCTCATCCTCTAAGGGACCAACATTTACTTTAGCCACCCTTTTTCTTTTTATATAACTATAAAAACTCTTACTATCTGTTTTTAAATTTTTTGCTAATTTATTTTCATAATCTATCTTCCCTTTCTTAATCAATCTTTTTGTTATTTTTTGCTGTCTTTTAAAGTTTTCCCAATCCTCTATCCTCCCACTAGATTTGGCTACCTTATAAGCCCTTGTTTTTAGTCGAACACTATCCTTAATTTCTTTACTTAGCCACGGATGACTGTCTTTTCTTTTACACCCTTTTCTTCTCAGTGGAATATATATTTTTTGGAAGTTGTAAAATAACTCCTTAAATGTACACCACTGATCATGTATCGTCTTACCCTTTAATCTATTTTCCCAATCCACTCTCTCAATTCCGCTCGCATACCTTCATAGTCTCCTTTATTCAAGCTTAGCACGCTTGTTTGAGATCCAACCTTCTCACCCTCGAATTGAATATGGAATTCAACCATGTTCTGGTCACTCATTCCAAGGGGATCCTTTACTAGGACATTTTTAATTAATCCTGTCTCGTTACACAGGACCAGATCTAAGGTTGCTTGCCCCCTGGTCGGTTCAGTTACATACTGCTCAAGAAACCCATCCCTAATACACTCAATGAACTCATCCTCAAGGCAGCCCTGCCCAATTTGATTTGTCCAATTAATATGATAGTTAAAATCCCCCATAATTATAGATGTTCCCTTATTACAAGCCTCAACTATTTCCTGATTGATACTCCGTCCAACAGAGTTGCAGCTGTTCGGAGGCCTATAGACTACGCCCACTAGTGTTTTTTTCCCCTTATTATTCCTTATCTCCACCCAAACTGTTTCATTATCCTGATCTTTTGACCCAATATCATTTCTCTGTATTACAGTGATTCCTTCCTTTATTAACATAGCCACCCCACCTCCCCTGCCTGTCCTTCCTGATCGTTAAATAACCTGGTATGTTTAATTCCCAGGCATTGTCACCCTGCAGCCATGTTTCTGTAATGGCCACAAGATCATACCCATATGTAGTTATTTGTGCCATTAACTCGTCTATTTTGTTACGAATGCTACGTGCATTCAGATAGAGAACTTTCAAATATGTTTTGTGACACTTAGTTCCTGCTTTTGCCCTTTTTATTACTTTACCTTTTACTCCATACCTTCTGCCCCTTCCTGACACACTCTGGTTTTTAATTTCCCCACTGCTACCTAAGTCTATGACCTTCTCTGTTGTCATTTTTATTATTTGCTCTCTAGGAACCTCCCCCCCATTAGTTAGTTTAAAGCCCTCTCTACAGCCCTAGTTATATGATCCACCAGGACTCTAGCCCCAGCACTGGCCAAGTGAAGCCCGTCCCAACGGAAAAGCTCCCTCCTGCCCCAGTACTGGTGCCAGTGTCCCAGGAAGCAAAACCCATTTCTCCCACACCAGTCTTTGAGCCACTCATTTAACTCTAATTTTATTTGTCCTAGCCAAATTCGCTCGTGGCTCAGGTAATAATTATTACCCTTGAGGTTCTGTTTTTTAATTTGACCCCTAGCTGCTCATACTCCTTTAACAGAACCGGCTTCCTTGTCCTATCTACGTCGTTTGTACCAACATGGACCACGGCAACTGGATCCACCCCCTCCCACTGCAAGTTTCTTTCCAGCCCAGAGGTGTCCTTAACCCTGGCACCGGGCAGGCAACACAGCCTACGGGACTCTCGCTCTCGGCTGCAGAGAACTATCTATACCCCTAATAATACTATCCCCTACCACTACAACATTTCTATTTACTCCCCCCTCTTGAATGGCCCCCGTTCCACAGTGCTAAGGCCAGGTTGCTCATCCTCCCTGCTCCCGTCCCCACAGGGAGTAAGAACCTCGAACCTGTTGGACAAGAGCAAGGGCTGCGGCTCCTCCAACACTACCTCCTGGATCCCCGTACCTGCCTCACTCGTAGTCACACCGTCCTGTCCCTGACCATGGGCTACATCTGAATTAATTAACTTCATAGGTGTGACCACCTCCTGAAACACAGAGTCCAGGTACTTCTCTACCTCCCTGATGTGTCGCAGTGTCTGAAGCTCAGACTCCAGCTCATCAACACGGAGCTGGAGTTCCTGTAGCAGCAGACACTTGTCACAGATGTAATCACCGTGAGCCTCAATGGGGTCCACCAGCTCCCACATCTCGCAACAGTAACACATCACCTGCTCCATTCTATGTAATTAATTAAAAAATTTTTACTGTTAGTTATGGACACTCTCTGCCCGATTATAGATGCTAGTATCCCCTCGAATTAATTGGATTGAAATTAAATCAATCCCTCTAAATTACACCAGTTAAATGGTTTACCAAGTCACTCTGCACCAGAAAGGCCTTATTAACTACAACCCACAGAGTTAAAGTTTGAAAAGAGCACCCTACACCCCACTCACCCGAACTCACACTTACCCAAACTCACAGCACTCTCTGCTGACTTGCACTTAGTGCTGGCTCGCACTAGCACTGGACTTTTTATACTGTTTGATTGTTTACAGCCAAATGAGTCACCCCTGCTGATTGGTTAGAAAACTGGTTTCCACTGCCTGCTGTGCCAATTTACTCCTACTGCAGTGTAACCTTGTTTTACTCTTAAACCAACAGAATCCCAAATATTTAACTTTTCCCCTTCACTTAAACTGCTTAAGTACTCTTATCAAGAATGATTTAAAGAGAACTAACAATTAAAGAACTCTCACACTTACCCAAACTCACAGCACTCTCTGCTGACTTGCACTCGCTCCCGATTTGAACCTTGTTTGTGGGGGAAAGGCTTTGAGGGGTCTGGTGGTGAACCACTTGTCACCTGATCTCTGCCATGTTCTTGTAGCAACACTTAATATAACTGGTAAATAGTGAGGCCCCCCCTTAAGACGCTGATGTTGAAAGGCCCAGTGATGGTGGTGTCATTGAAGATGGTGGGGGGGTTAAGGTGGCTGGGCTACCTCTGGCGCAAGATAGTCATTACCTGGCACACAAGTGATGTGAATGTTACCTGCCACTTGTCAACCCAAGTCCTTCTATAGGCTGGCATGGGCTTCTTCATTAGCAGACGAGTTGTAAATGGAGTTGAACACTTTGTAATCAGCAACAAACAGCCCCATTCCTGATGGAGGGAAGGTCATCAATAAGGCAGATGAATATGGTTAGGCCAAGCACATGGCTCAGAGGACCTTTGTGGCAAGTACAACTCCAGCCACAGGAGTGTTTCCAGTGACTTCAGTTTTGCTAGTGCTTCCAGGTGCCACACTTGGACGAATGCTACCTAGCTTTCGAGAGCAGCTGCTCTCACCCCTTCTCTGGCATTCAGCTCTTGAAGCTGTGTCTGGATCAAGGTTGTGGGAGGTCTGGTTTTGATAGAATCTGAACTGAGGCGCGAGCAGGTAACTGGGGAGTATTTACTGTTTGATAGCACAATGAATTACTCCTTCCGTCAGTTTACCAATGCCTGATATCGTCAAGTCAGGATGAGCGGTTTTAGCCTGTATTAATTGTGCGAGATTTGCTGCTAGCTGATTGAAGATGCAGTAGGAATCATATCAATGCCAGGACACAATTTACAATTGTTAAAACCAAGGCAGAGAGCCAAAGATACAGATTCAGATCAGAAGAGAGTCTGAAAGCCGCTGATTCAAGCACACCTGGCTCAGGATTGGCCTCATTACCCTCCGCCAGATCTGACTTGGTCATGCCAAGCAATACCATGCCCCTCTCCATGGCCAAAACCTGAACAGCTCCAGGATTGTCCAAGAAGATATGATCACAGGCTCTTGTCACTGAGCAACGCCCTCCTCTGACTCCCTACTCCTGCCGCCTGCATTCTCATCTCCAGATTGAGGGGATTCAAAAGAGGTTCTACGCCAACATCCATCTGTCTCTTTCTCCACCACCTCCACCAAAATGCCCGACGAGCCAAAACTTCATCCAATTGAATATTGGGAAACCCAAAACCACCTCAATCGTCTCCTGCCAAAACCCCGTTACTCTTGGTCTGATTCCATTCTCTCCCCAGCTGCTGGCTCAGGCTGAATCAAATACAAACTCCGTGCCCTACTCAAACCTGAGCTGAGCTTCCAAGCTCAGATCCTACCTGTCGTTAAAACTCATTACTTCCATCTATGCAACAGTATCCAACTCTTCTGCTGCTGAAATCCTTATCCATGCTGTCATTACCTCAAGGCTCGTCTTTTCCAATATCCCTCTCGCCAGGTTCCAGAGTTCCACCCTACGCAAACTTCAACTCATTCAGAACTCCACCGCCCACATCCAGCTCTGCACCACATGCTCGTCAACCTTCCCTGGTTCCCTAAAACAAAAGCAAAATACTGCGGATGCTGTAAATCTGAAATAAAAACAGAAAATGTGGGTCAGCCAGCATCTGTGGAGAGAGAAACAGAGTTAACGTTTCGGGCCGGTGACCTTTCATCAGAACTTGATTTTTCTCTCCACAAATGCTGCACAACCTGCTGAATGTTTTCCACAATTTTCTGTTGTTATTTCCCTGGTTCCTTGTTCCCCAAAACACCAAATTCAAAATCCTTGTCCTCGTCTACAGATCTGCCTGACCTGACCTTGCAACTGGTGCAGTCCTACCTTCCAACACATCCCATATGGTGCACGGACTCCGGCCTCCAGTGTAGCCTCCTCTCCTTAATCCCCTGCTGGCATTCCTCACTCTGCGCCAGAGCTTTCAACTAACTAACTAACCCTCTTCAGCTGGCTGCTTTCCTCAATGCACATCTTTTTGACAGCGCATTCTGCCAAACTCAAGAAAGTAAGAAATAGGAGCAGGAGTAGGCCATACGGTCCCTCGAGCCTGCTCCTCCATTCAATAAGATCATGGCTGAACTTCAAAATCAACTCCACTTCCCGCCCTATCCCCATATCCTTGATTCCCTTAGTGCCCAAAAATCTATCAATCTCAGTCTTGAATATACTCATCGATTGAGCATCCACAGCCCTCTTCCACTGTGGCTCAGTACCAGCTCACCTCTTGCCCGGAGATATTTTATCATGTTTATCATGCTGTACAATGCAAGTAGCAGCTGCTGTTAACATGGCTTGCTTACAGAAACTGTCAAGCAGAGCAAGAAAAGTCTTTTAAAAGCCAAAACCAGTTCAACTCAAGTTTGATGGGTACTAAGAGCTGAATGACCCTGGCAGTAAAGCCAGAACTTTGCCTCAGCCTAGTACAAAGACCGATCGTAATCTGCTTCAGATCCTGACTGGAAATTGGAAATCAATTCAGACACTGAATGTGTAAATATATACCAACTGGTGGAATAACTGACTCGGAAGTGCAGTCTGTATAAACCTCGGGGACAAATGAGGAGCCGGGGGGTGTGGGGGGCGTGCGTCGAGAAAGAGAGAAAAGGAGGATGAATGAATAAAACACACGCAGTTTGACCAATCGCAAATACTGATGATAACATTAGAAGATTGAAACTGTGAGCAAAGCAAGATACAGAGCAATAATGCAGAGCTCACACACAGCCCAGGGAACATTGCAGCTTTCAGATAATATCTCTCAATACCACATTTTGCATTCAGATTTCACCCTTCCTGCCAAAATTGTAAGTCAGCAAGTCCCACGAACGAGAAGCCAAACACAGTTTGGCACGTTCTGGGGCACAACAGGTAGCTGGTGCAACAAGGACGGAAATAAACTGGAGCCATCAACAGATGCAGTTCACACCAAGGGATCCGTGTACCTGAATGGGTTGTAATCCCAGGGAACACGGTGAGGGGGAGGGAGAGCTGCACACGCAGAATCTCATCTGCTAATATAGCCATAAAGCAATCAGAATACAAGGAACCATCTCAAACAGCACAGCATTTCTAAGCCTTAATTTGATTCAACTTTTAATATTTATGACTTGCTATTAAGGGAAATACACACCTTGGTAACTTAAACCTACCCTTTCCCCACTACATGGAGGACACCCATCATTTCCAGCAAATTCCCCATCCCTGTTCCTGACTGTATCTATATTTAAATATACTTCAAGCTGCTTTTTTTGACATTCCTTCCCTAATTTCTGAAAGGCACAAATTCTTCCTGGCATACAGGTCCACAGGTGCCAGAGCACCTCTGCCTCCTCGCCCAACCAGCTATTCTTCACGTGAGAGCACAAACAATGTATATGGGCAAGGTATTCGACGGTGGAGGGCATCACATCCAAGCCTAATCCTGTCCTCACCTAACGTCCACACACGCAGTTCCCAGCTGGGAATCACGAGCAAGAAAGCTGGCTGATTTCTTCTCTTGTCAGGGGCACAGACGCCAACTGTTGTGCCCTGGATAAGATCAGTAAACTCAGCACAGACCAGCAATCAAACCTGGGACCAATGGAAAAACTGCATCAGTCATAAGCCTACTGTGAACACTGAAGGAGTGAATCTGATTATTATCTAATCAGAGTCACTCAAATTCCCAAACTGTGAATGCCAATACATCAGACTGCACCTGAACATTTTTATTATTACTGAATATGCTGGTTGTAACACAAGGCACACTGTGAGCTGCGTTATATACGAAACTCTTACTCATAGTACAACCTGCAGGCCACTTGCAGCCCGTCTCTGCTTCACTTATGTCCCACAGCAGACTTTCTGCTACATGTGGCACTGGACTTCCATTCACAGCCTGACTGGCTCTAGGATGCTGGTCAAGCTCCTTCTCTATTTCTCACTCACCAGCAAAAAGGAAGGCAATCAGATCAGGAGGCAATGCTGTCCCAGCAGCCATACAGCCTCCACAGATGCTGCCTGACCTGCTGAGTATTTCCAGCATTTTCATTTTTGGCATTATTATTTTTTAATACAAAAAAAGGCAAAGATGAGAATCCGCCATTCAGCCCATCCAACCTTACCCCTCACTCTGGTACATTAACTCTCCCATCGAAGCCAATCCCTCTGATACATTAACTTAATTACCTCTCCCAAGTATATAACGCTACCTACTCAGCTCTCCAGACTACAATCTGATCACATTCTAATCTTCTGGGGCGATTTGTGTCTGTCAGCTGTATACCATCAATTTTCTGCTGCTACAAACAACTTATTGCATTAATATAGCGTCTTTAATATAGTAAAACGTCCCAAGGTGCTTCACAAGATCGTTATCAAACAAAATTTGACACCAAGCCACATAAGGAGATATCAGAACAGGTGACTTGGTCACAGAGGTAGGTTTTAAGGAACGTCTTAAAGGAGGAGAGAGAAGTAGAGAGGCAGAGGCTACATCTGGCAAATTCAAACATATTCTCCCTAAAGCATCTTGCATTCGGCCACAGTACTTAATTGTAGTTGTTGCTTCTTTCAAGTTAGTTATGTCTCTGTTAATATTATCCAGATTTTCTGCTTTACGGTCTGCCGTCCCTCCTGACCACACTCCAAGTTCTGCCCATCTATAGTTAAGGTCTAATCCACTTCCTGCTCTACATCTAGTTTAAACAAACCTTCATTTCTATCTCTAATATCTCTGTTTAAATGCAGCCCTTCTCCCATGCCCCCCAAAAACTGCCGCGGTTACTATAAAGCACCACTTGGCCTGCACCAACCAAATATTTCCATAATTCTACTTGTGAGCCCTCTTCCTTACCAAAGCCTGATCACAACCAAAAAGGCGGGTTTTCCAGCAAAATATTTAAAATCTGTCTTTCAGCGATGACCTCGTTGCCCCCATTTTTCTGCTTTACTCTTCCTTTACGAATGTGCCTGAAATCAGAGACACACTGTGTGGGAACATTGGTGTAGACTTGCGTCCTTTTACTCCACATTGCAAAGGTACCCTAGAGCAAGGCATTAGTTAGAACTGGCATGAAGGGTCAGGGGACAGAACTTGCCTCAATGTTTGCACTTCCTTGTGTCAGAGGACAATTGCAGCACCCAACCTGCTAACCTAACTAACTCAGCACAGATCAGGGACCACGCCTGTGAGTGACCTCCCTGCTCTATGTCGCTCTGTCTGACCTTTGTGAACATACAGATATTAAAATGCTCACATTAAATCTGTGCTATTTATCCTCCCTTAATTCTGTAATCCTATAATGAAAAGAGAATTCACTAATCAGCAGTGGAAGGGCCCAGTCCAAACAGCAGCGGATCAACTGTCAGCATCAGGCATCCTTTGTAACTTCAGTATCTGCACTGCTCCATGATGCATCAGCAGAAATGGAGCCACCGGGAACGGTAGCATCGTGGAAATGTTACTGGGCTAGTAATCCAGAGGCCTGGACTAATGATCGAGAGACACGAGTTCAAATCCCACCATGGCAGATGAGGAATTTAAATTATTAAATAAATCTGGAATAAAAAGCTATCGGATTGTCATAAAAACCCATCTGGTTCACTAATGTCCTTTAGGGAAAGAAATCTGCCGTCCTTACCTGGTCTGGCCTATATGTGACTCCAGACTCACAGCAATGTAGTTGACTCTTAACTGCCCTCTGAAATGGCCTAGCAAGTCACTCAGTTGTAACAAACCGCTACGAAACACTAATAAAACCGGACGGACCACCCAGCATCGACCTTGGCACCAGCTACTGACACGTCAACGGCACACCCAGCCCAGTCAACCCTGCAAAGTCGTCCTCACTAACATCTGGGGACTTGTGCCAAAATTGAGAGAGCTGTCCCACAGTCTAGTCAAGCAACAGCCTGACATAGTCATACTCACAGAATCATACCTTTCAGCCAATGTCCCAAACTCCTCCATCACCATCCCACCGGCAGGACAGACCCACCAGGGGTGGCGGCACAGTGGTATATTGTCAGGAAGGAGAAGTCTCATGGCTTCAGGTCAAGCATGGACAAGGAAACCTCCTGCTGATTACCACCTACCGCCCTCCCTCAGCTGATGAATCAGTACTCCTCCATGTTGAACACCACTTGGAAGAAGCACCGAGAGTAGCAAGGGCACAGAATGTACTCTGGGTGGGGGACTTCAATGTTCATCACCAAGAGTGGCTCGGTAGCACCACTACTGACCGAGCTGGCCAAGTCCTGAAGGACATAGCTGCCAGTCTGGGCAGGTGGAGAGAGAACCAACACGAGGGAAAAACCTACTTGACCTCGTCCTCACCAATCTACCTGTCGCAGATGCATCTGTCCATGTATTGGTAGCAGTGACCACCGCAAAGTCATTGTGGAGACGAAGTCCCGTCTGAGGACACCCTCCATTGCGTTGTGTGGCACTACCACCGTGCTAAATGGGTAGATTCAGAACAGATCTAGCAGCTCAAAACTGGGCATCACGAGGCACTGTAGGCCATCAGCAGCAGCAGAATTGTATTCCACCACAATCTGTAACCTCATGGCCCAGCATATCCCTCACTTTATGATTACCATCAAGCCAGGGGACCAACCCTGGTTCAATAGGAGTGAAGAGTATGCCAGGAGCAGCACCAGGCGTACCTAAAAATGAGGTAGCTGCAACACAGGACTACATGCATGCTAAAAAGCGGAAGCAGCATGCTATAGACAGGGCTAAGTGATCCCACAATCAACGGATCAGATCAAAGCTTTGGAGTTCTGCCACATCCAGTCGTGAATGGTGGTGGACCATTAAACAACTAATGGGAGGAGGAGGCTCCATGAATATCCCCATCCTCAATGATGGTGGAGCCCAGCACGTGAGTGTAAAAGACAAGGCTGAAGCTTTTGCAACCATCTTCAGCCAGAAGTGCCGAGTGGATGATCCATATCAGCCTCCTCCTGAGGTCCCCACCATCACAGAAGCCAGTCGTCAGCCAATTCGATTCACTCCACGTGATAGCAAGAAACGGCTGAGCGCATTGGATACAGCAAAGGCTATGGGCCCTGACAACACCCCAGCTGTCATGTTGAAGACTTGTGCTCCAGAACTAGCCACGCCTCTCGCCAAACTGTTCCAGTACAGCTACAACACTGACATCTATCCGACAATGTGGAAAACTGCCCAGGTATGTCCTGGCCACAAAAAGCAGGACAAATCCAATCCGGCCAAATACCGCCCCATCAGTCTACTCTCAATCATCAGCAAAGTGATGGAAGGTGCCGTCGACAGCGCTATCAAGCAGCACTTACTCACCAATAACCTGCTCACTGATGCCCAGTTTGGGTTCCGCCAAGACCACTCGGCTCCCAACCTCATTACAGCCTTGGTCCAAACATGGACAAAGGAGCTGAATTCCAGAGGTGAGAGTGACTGCCCTTGACATCTGTGGCATCAAGGAGCCCTAGTAAAACTGAAGTCAATGGGAATCGGGAGGAAACTCTCCACTGGCTGGAGTCATACCTAGCACAAAGGAAGATGGTTGCGGTGGTTGAAGGTCAATCATCACAACCCAAGACATTGCTGCAGGAGTTCCTCAGGGCAGTGTCCTAGGCCCAACCATCTTCAGCTGCTTCATCAATGACCGTCTCGCCAGCATAAGGTCAGAAATGGGGATGTTCGCTGATGACTGCACAGTGTTCAGTGCCATTCATAACTCCTCAGATAATGAAGCAGTCCATGCCCGCCTGCAACAAGACCTGGACGACGTTCAGGCTTGGGCTGATAAGTGGCAGGTAACATTCACGCCACACAAGTGCCAGGCAATGACTATCTGCAACAAGCGAGAGTCTAACCACCGCCCCTTGACATTCAACGGCATTACCATCGCCGAATCCCCCACCATCAACATCCTGGGGGTCACCATTGACCAGAAACTTTACTGGACCAGCCACATAAATACTGTGGCAACAAGAGGTCAGAAGCCATGTATTCTGCGGCGAGTGTCTCACCTCCTGATTCCCCAAAGTCTTTCCACCATCTACAAGGCACAAGTAAAGAGTGCGATCGAATACTCTCCACTTGCCTGGATGAGTGCAGCTCCAACAACACTCAAGAAGCTCGACACCATCCAGGAAAAAGCAGCCCGCTTGATTGGCACCCTCATCCACCACCTTAAACATTCACTCCCTCCACCACCGGGGTACCGTGGCTGCAGTGTGTACCATCTACAAGATGCACTGCAGCAACTCGCCAAAGCTTCTTCGGCAGCACCTCACAAATCTGCGACCTCTTCCACCTAGAAGGACAAGGGCAGCAGGTGCATGGGAACAGCACCACCTCCAAGTCACACACCATCCTGACTTAGAAGTATATCGCCGATCCTTCATCGTCGCTGGGTCAATATCCTGGAACTCCCTACCCAACAGCACTGTGGGAGTACCTTCACCACACGGACTGCAGCGGTTCAAGAAGGCGACACACCACCACCTTCTCAGGGGGAATAAGGGATGGGCAATAAATGCTGGCCTTGCTAGCGATGCCCACATCCCATAAACGAATATTAAAAAAAATCTTCTAATGCAGAACACAAGATTAGAAAAGTCATATACCACCTAGTCTATTCCCACTCTGCTGCTCACTCCACATAGCCATATTTTTCTTTTTCAAGCAATTATCGAATTCCCTTTTTAAAGAAATGTGGCAGAGAATTCCACATTGTAATAACCTGAGTAAAGAATGGTATTCTAATCTCCCACTGACCAGTGGAAACAATTGCCCAATGACCAATGGAAACAATCCATCACTATTTATATGATAAAAGGCTAAACCACTCACTGAAGCCCCTCCCTCTGGTACATTAACTCTCCCATCAAAGCCCCTCCCTCTGGTACATTAATTCTCCCATCAAAGCCCATCCCTCAGGTACAGTAACATCCGCATCAAAGCCCATCCCGTTAAAAGAACGAACATGCATTTATATAACACCTTTCACAGCCAAAGTTGTACTTTTGAAGTGTAGTCACTGTTGTTTTGTAGGGAAATCTGGCAGCCAATTTGCGCACAGCAGGATGCCACATACGGCAAATGAGAGTAATGATTAGATAATCTGTTCCAGTGATGTTAGTTGAGGGATAAATATTGGCCAGGACACCGGGAGAACTCGCCTGGTTCTTCGAATAGTGCCAAAGGATCTTTTACATCCACCTGAGGGCAGTTTTAATGTCTCTTCTGAAAGACAGTACCTCTGTATAGCACTCCCTCAGTACTGCACTGGAGTGTCAGCCTGTATTATGGGCTTAAGATTCTGGAGTGGGGCTTGAACCATATATACCACCTAGTCTATTCCCACTCTGCTGCTCACTCCACATACCCATATTCTTCTTTTTCAAGCAATTATTAAATTCCCTTTTTAAAGAAATGTGGCAGAGAATTCCACATTGTAACAGCCTCTGAGTAAAAAATGGTATTCTAATCTTCCACTGACCAGTGGAAACAATTGCCCAATGAAAACAATCCATCACTATTTACCTTCATAATTTTGTAGACCTCTCACCAGATCACCCTTTAACCATCTCTGCTGTACTGAAAGAGCCCTAACTTCTCAAGTCCCTCTCCATTAAGAGTAACCCCTCATGGAACAGTGGAAAAGAAGTCAGTAGATAATATGCCATTAATTGATTTTTTTTGCCAGCTAGGTGCTGGACATGGAGAGCACTGGAATAGTTGAGTCTGGAAGTGACAAAGGGATGGAGGAGAGTTTCAGCAGGGTAGGGGTGGAAGAGGGAGATAATATGCAGGTGGAAGTAGGCAGTCATTGTGACAGCAAGGATATGAGATTTGAAACGCGGAGGTTACGAACAGTCTGGTTCAGCCAGGGAAGAGGATGAAGTTAGTGGAGAGGGCAGAGTTTTCATTGAGGGCCAAAGACAATGGATTCAGTGTTCCCAATATGTAACTACAGGAAGTTACAGCTCATCCAAGATTGGATGTTGGACAGCAAAGAGACAGTGGAAGGGTCGAGAGAGGGAGAGCTGGGTGTCGTCAGCGTACAGGTGGAAGCTGACTTCATACGCTTTGAAGAGAAGCAGTTGGAGATGCTCCGACTACAATCAGATAGGTAATAGTGGAACCAATTGAGGGCAGCACCACTGAGCTGAACAACCGATGAGATGTAGACAATAATCTTGCCGAGCGAAGACGACGCAGCACGCCTGCACATGGTCGATTACACTTACACTCCGCCCCCTCCCACTGCCAGTCTCAGCAACCAAGCGAAGAAGAGCGAAGCTTAAAAGGGAGCGCCTTTGATAAACAAGTATTTATGTTGCACCTTTAAAATAGTAAAACGTCCCAAGGCGCTTCACAGAAGTATAAGACAAAAAAAATACACCGAACCATAGGAGGAGAAATTAGGGCAGATGACCAAAAGTTGGGTCAAAGAAGAAGGTTTAAGGAGCGTCTTAAAGGAGGAAAGAGAAGTAGAAAGGCGGAGAGGTTTAGGCAGGGAATTCCAGAGCTTAGGGCCGAGGCAACAGAAGGCACGGCCATCAATGGTTGAGCGATTATAAACAGAGATGCTCAAGAGGGCAGAATTGGAGGAGCGCAGATATCTTGTGGGGTGGGGTGGGGGGGTTGGAGGAGATTACAGACATAGGGAGGGGCGAAGCCATGGAGGGATTTGAAAACAAGGATGAGAATTTTGAAATCGAGGCATTGCTTAACCAAGAGCCAATGTAGGTCAGCGAGCACAGGGGTGATGGGTGAAAGGGACTTTGGTGCGAGTTAGGACACCTCAAGTTTACGTAGGGTAGAATGTGGGAGGCCAACCAGGAGTGCGTTGGAATAGTCAAGTCTAGAGGTAACAAAGGCATGGATGAGGGTTTCAGCAGCGGATGAGCTGAGGCAAGGGCGGAGACGGACAATATTACGGAGGTGGAAATAGGCGGTCTTAGTTATGCCATGGATGTGTGGTCGGAAGCTCATTTCAGGGTCAAATATGACACCAAGGTTGCGAACAGTGTGGTTCAGCCTCAGACAGATATTAGGGAGAGGGATGGAGCCAGTGGCTAGGGAACGGAGTTTGTAGCAGGGACTGGAAACAATGGATTCGGTCTTCCCAATATTTAATTGAAGAACATTTCTGCTCATCCAGAACTTGATGTCGGACAAGCAGTCTGACAATTTAGAGACCGTGGAGGGGTCGAGAGAAGTGGTGGTGAGGTAGAGCTGCGTGTCGTCAGCATACATGTGGAAACTGACCCTGTATTTTCGGATGATTTCACTGAGGGGCAACATGTAGATGAGTAATAGGAGGGGGCCAAGGATAGATCCTTGGGGGGGACACCAGAGGTAACGATGCGGGAGCGGGAAGAGAAGCCATTGCAGTGATTCTCTGGCTACTATTAGATAAATAAGAATGGAACCAGGCGAGTGCAGTCCCACCCAGCTGGAAGACAGTGGAGTGACGTTGGAGGAGGATGGCGTGGTCAACAGTGTCAAAGGCTGTAGACAAGTCAAGAAAGACTAGGAGAGATAGTTTACCTTTGTCACAATCACAAAGGATGTGACTTTGATGAGAACCATTTCGGTACAGTGGCAGGGACAGAAACCTGATTGGAAGGATTCAAACATGGAGTTGCGGGAAAGATGGGCACGGATTTGGGAGGCGACAGCACTTTCAAGGACTTTGGAGAGGAAAGGGAGGTTGGAGATAGGGCGGTAGTTTGCAAGGACGGAGGGATCAAGGGTTGTTTTTTTGAGGAGGGGTAATGACGGCAGATTTGAGGGAGAGGGGGACAGTACCTGGGTGAGAACTGTTAACAATGTCAACTAACATGGGAGCCAGAAAAGGAAGTTGGGTGGGAACAGGGTCGAGTGAGCAGGAAGTGGGTCTCATGGACAAGATGAGCAAGGAGAAGTCAAGAGGGGAGGTCAGAGAGAAACTGGGGAAAGGTGCGAGTTCAGGGCTAGGGCAGGGGGGAACCTTAGAGGAAGTTTGGCCAGGTGGGCTAGGGGAAGGAAGGGAAGTGGCAGCTGGACGGATGGTCTCAATCTTAGAGACAAAGATGTCCATGAGCTCCTCACACTTGTTGGCGGAGGTGAGGGTGGAGGAGACAGGGGTTTAAGAAGACGGTAGCAGTACAGAATAGAAGCCGGGGTTTATCTTTGCATTCCAGAATGATTCTGGAATAGTGAGCAATTTTGGCAGATGAGAGCAGGACCCAATAATGCTTTAAGTGGTCCAGCCAGATCTGGTGGTGAATGGCTGAACCATATCCGTTCAAGTCTGCATACCTTGGACTTAAGGGAGTGAAGGGGAGGGCCGTACCGGGGGAATGGCCAGGTTGAGAGAGAGTAATTGTCTTAATAGGGACTAGGGCATCAAAAGTGGTGGTGAGGGTGTGGTTGAGCAGATTGGTAGCTGCAGAAATGTCATGGTGAATGGAGGGCCAAAGGCTGGATAGTTATGATTTCGTAAGTGCAGTTGTAAACCTTATTAACTTTGCACCATCCTCTTCAGACAGCAAGTTGACAGAAAGAACTAATCAAAATATTCTGATTTCTTTGGTGGCATTTGGAACTCATTTCACGTGCTACTTACACAATCTCCACCAGTATTACAGAATCATGGAATTGTACAGCATAGAAGGAGGCCATCTGGCCCAACGTGCCTGTGTCGACTCTTTGAAAGAGGTATCAAATTAGTCCCACTCCTCTGCTCTTTCCCCATAGCCCTGCAATTTTTTCCCTTATAAGTATTTGTCCAATTCCCTTTTGAAAGTTACTACTGAATCAGTTTCCACCACCCTTTCAGGCTGTGCATTCCAGGTCATAATGCGCTGTGTAAAATCTGTCTCCTCTGGTTACCGACCTTCTGCCACAGGAAAGTTTCTCCCCATCAAAACCATTCATGACTTTGAACACCTCTATCAATCTCCCCTTAACCTTCTCTGCTCTAAGGAGAACAATCCCACCTTCTCTCGTCTCTCCACATAACTGAAGTCCCTCATTCCTGGTACCAATCTCCTCTGCACCCTCTCCAAGGCATCCTTCCTAAAGTGAGGTGCCCAGAATTGGATACAATAACTCAGCTGGGGCCTAACCAGTAATTTATAAATGTTTAGCATAACTTCCTTGGTTTTGTACACTATGCCTCTTTATAAAGCCAAGGATCCCGTATGCTTTTAAAAAAAAAAGCCTTCACAACTTGTCCTGCCACCTTCAAAGATTTGTGTACATAAATCCCCAGGTCTCTCTGTTCCTGCACCCCCTTTAAAATTGTACCATTTAGTTTATATTGCCTCTCCTCATTCTTTCTTCCAAAATGCATCACTTCACACTCCTCTGCATTCATTTTCATTTGCCACGTGCCCTCCCATTTCACCAGTCTGTAGAGGTCCTCCTGAAGTCTGCCATCATCCTCCTCACAGCTTACTACCTTTTTGAGTTTCGTGTCATCTGCAAACTTTGAAACGATGCCCTTTTTAACTCAAGTCCAGGTCATTAATATACATCAAAAAGAGCAGTGGTCCCAATACGGACCCCTAGGAAACACCACTGTATATTTCCCTCAAGTCTGATAAACAACCATTCACCACTACTGATTTCTGTCTCTTAGCCAGTTTCATATCCATGCTGCCACTGCCCTTTAATCCCATGGGGTCAATTTTGCCAACAAGTCTATTATGTGGTACTTTACAAAATGCCTTTCAAAAGTGCATATACACATCAACCCTCTCTGCTACTTCATCAAAGAACGCGATCAAGTTTGACAGACATGATTTGCCTTTAACAAATCCATGCTGGCGGTCATTTATTAACTCATGTTTTTCCAAGTAACAATTGGATTATTGTCTCCAAAAGTTTCCCCACCACTGACGTTAAGCTGACTGGCCTGCAGTTACCGGGTTTATCCGTCTCCCCTTTTTTGAACAGGGCTGTGACATTTGCAACCCTGCAGTCCTCTGGCACCACTATCCAAGGAGGATTGGAAGATTGTGGACAGAGGCTCCGCTATTTCCACCCTTACCAACCTAGGACTGGGTGACATTTCTATTTTGAGCACTGTCAACCTTTTAAGCACCTCCTCTTTATCTATTTATATCCTATCTAATCTATCTACTGCCTCCTCTGTTACTGTGTTATTGGCAGCATCCTCTTCTTTGTGAAGACAGATGCAAAGTACTCATTTAGTATCTCAGTCATGCCCTCTGCCTCTGCAAGATCATCTCCTTTTTGGTCCCTAATGGGCCCCAAACTTTTTGATTATCCTTTTACTATTTATAATTTTCTAAAAGACTTGTGTTCCCTTTTATATTACCCGCTAATATATTCTCATACACTCTTTGCCCCATCTATTTGCTTTTGCAGTTCTACTCTGCACTTACTGTATTCTTCTTGATTCTCTACTGTATTACAAATTTAACATTTATCATAAGCCTCCTTTTTCTGTTTCATTTTAATCTCTATATCTTTAGTCATCCAGGGAGCTCTATCTTTGCATGTCCTTTGTTTCCCCCTCATAGGAATGTGTTTAGTCTGTACCTGAACAGGGGAATGTGTTTACTCTGTCTCCTCTTTGAAGGCTTTCCATTGCTCAATTGCTGTTTTACCTGCCAATCTTTGTTTCCAATCCACCTGGGCCAGATCTCTTTTCAGCTCACTGAAATTAGCCCTCCTCCAGTTGAGTATCTTCACCACTGACTATTCCTGATCCCTTTCCATAACTACTCTAAACTTAATGATCACTGTTTCCCAAATGCTCTTCCACTGAAACATGCTCCACTCATTCCCCAGTACTTGATGCTTCACGGCTTCCTTCCTTATTGGCCTGGAAACATACTGATCAAGAAAGTTCTCCTGTACGCATTTTGGCAATTCCACCCCCTTTACACTGTTTTTCTATATTAGGATAACTGAAGTCCCCCATTATCACTACGCTATTGCTTTTACATCTTTTGGAAATTTGCCTGCAGATTTGCTCCTCCATCTCCTTCCCACTATTTGGTGGTCTATAGTATACACCGAGCAGCAAAGAAGCTCCTCTTCTGCTCCTTTTGGGGGGAAGAGAGCTCCAGATTTTAACTACCCTTTGTGTGAAGAAGTGCTTCCTTATATCATCCATGAACGGCCTAGCTCCAATATTAAGGTTATGCCCCCTTGTTCTGGACTCCCCCACCATGAGGAAAGTTTCTCTCTATCTACTCGATCAACTCCATTAATCATTTTAAATGCCTCAATTAGATCACCCCTTAATCTTCTACGTCAATCCGAAACTAGGGTCCTGAATCTAAACAAAGGAAACTACGAAGGTATGAGGAGTGAGTTGGCTATGATAGATTGGGGAGCTTCATTAAAAGGCATGACGGTGGATAGGCAATGGTTAACATTTAAGGAACTAATGCATGAATTGCAACAGTTGAAAACACAAAAGGAAAACAAAAGAAATTAAGGATAGTATTAGATCCAAAGAGTCATCATATAAAGTTGCCAGAAAAAGTAGCAAGCCTGAGGATTGGGAGCAGTTTAGAATTCAGCAAAAAAGGACCAAGAGATTGATTAAGAGGGGAAAAATAGAGTATGAGAGTAAACTTGCAAGGAACATAAAAGCGGACTGTAAAAGCTTCTACAAGTATGTAAAAAGAAAAAGATTAGTGAAGACAAATGTAGGTCCCTTACAGTCAGAAACGGGAGAATTTATAATGGGGAACAAGGAAATGGAAGAGCAATTAAACAAATACTTTGGTTCTGCCTTCACGGAAGAGGACACAAATAACTTCCCAGAAATGCTAGGGAACCAAGGGGCCAGTGAGGAGGAGGAATTAAAGGAAATTAGTATTAGTAAAAAAAAGTGCTAGAGAAATTAATGGGACTGAAAGCTGATAAATCCCCAGGGCCTGATAATCTGAATCCCAGAGTACTAAAAGAGGCAGCCATGGAAATAATGGATGCATTGGTTGTCAGCTTCCAAAATTCTATAGATTATGGAACAGTTCCTGCAGATTGGAGGGTGGCAAATGTAACCCCACTACAGGAAACTTTCGTTTATCCGGCACCGACGGGACCGGCGTGGTGCCGGTTGATCGAAAGTGCCGGATTACAGAGAGCTATACTTACCAAGGTACGAGAGCCCCGTACACGGCCACAGGCTTAACAATTGGGACCCGGAGAGGGAAAGTAAACGAGACTCCGGCTTTTTCCTCCGTGGCCGTGACGGGTCCGAGTCGGAAGAACGTTGACCCCCCTTTCGTGGGGGCGAAAGGTCAGAATCGGGGTCTTGTCTGTACAATAAAACTTACCTGATTTTTGCCGGTTAAGCGAGAATTCCGGATATTTGGGTGCCGGATAAACGAAAGTTTCCTGTATTTAAAAAAGGAGAGAGAAAACAGGGAACTACAGACCAGTTAGCCTAACATCAGTAGGGAAAATGCTGGAGTCTATTATAAAGGATGTGATAACAGGACACTTAGAAAATATCAACGGGATTAGACAAAGTCAACATGGATTTATGAAAGGGAAATCGTGTTTGACAAACCTACTGGAGTTTTTTGAGGATGTAACTGGTAGAATAGGTAAGGGAGAACCAGTGGATGTGGTGTATTTGGATTTTCAGAAGGCCTTTGATAAAGTCCCACATAAGAGGTTAGTGTACAAAGATAAAGCACATGGGATTGGGGGTAATATACTGGCATGGATTGAAAATTGGTTAACAGACAGGAAACAGAGAGTAGGAATAAATGGGTCTTTTTTGGGGTGGCAGGCGGTGACTAGTGGGGTACCGCAGGGATCAGTGCTTGGGAACCAGCTATTCACAATATATATCAATGATTTGGATGAGGGAACCAAATGTAATATTTCCAAGTTTGCTGACGACATGAAACTAGGTGGGATTGAGAGTTGTGAGGAGGATGCAAAGAGGCTTCAAGGCGATTTAGACAAGTTGAGTGAGTGGGCAAATACATGGCAGATGCAGTATAACGTGGATAAATGTGAAGTTATCCACTTCAGTAGAAAAAACAGAAAGGCAGAGTATTATTTAATTGGGAAATGTTGATGTACAAAGGGACCTGGGTGTCTTTGTACACCAGTCACTGAAAGCAAACATGCAGGTGCAGCAAGCAGTTAGGAAGGCAAATGGTATGTTGGCCTTCATTGCAAAAGGATTTGAGTACATGAGCAAGGATGTCTTACTACAGTTATACAGGGCCTTGGTGAGACCACGCCTGGAGTACTGTATGCAGTTTTGGTCTCCTTACCTAAGAAAGGATATACTTGCCATAGAGGGAGTGCAGCGAAGGTTCACCAGACTGATTCCTGGGATGGCAGGACTGTCGTATGAGGAGAGATTGGGTTGACTAGGCCTGTATTCACTAGAGTTTAGAAGAATGAGAGGGGATCTCATTGAAACGTATAAAATTCTGACAGGGCTAGACAGACTGGATGCAGGGAGGATGTTTCCTCTGGCTGGGGGGTCGAGAACGAGGGGTCACAGTCTCAGGATATGGGGTAGGACATTTAGGACTGAGATGAGGAGAAATTTCTTCACTCAGAGGGTGGTGAACCTGTGGAATTCTCTACCACAGAAGGCTGTGGAGGCCAAATCACTGAATTAATTTGAGATAGATAGATAGATTTCTAGACACAAAAGGCATCAAAAGGTACGGGGACAGAGGGGGAATATGGTATTGAGATAGAGGATTAGCCATGATCATATTGAATGGCGGAGCAGGCTCAAAGGGCCTACTCCTGCTCCTATTTTTCTATGTTTCTAATACAAGCCGATTCTATTTCTCGCGCTCCATGCATTTACGCAAATGCACTCCAACCCTGATTTAGTCTGCTTTGCCTTTCACCCTTGTCTGATCCCTCCTCTTCCTGGAATACTCTTTAATCTAATGCCGTTTGCCTCTCCCATTCTTTTATACACCTAGCTTCTTCTCTTTGGTGCTTCATCCTGGTTCCCCATCCCAATGAAGTTGCCAAAATTAATTTCATGTAGGGCCCTTACAACCAAAAGAGAAGAGACTTTCATCCCATCAATCTGAACTGTTAACTCATTGTTGGGGCAGTGCAAAGGGCGTTTTACTCTGTATCTAGCCCGTGCTGTATCTGCTCTGGGAGTGTTTGATGGAATAGTGTAGAGGGAGCTTCACTCTGTCTCTAACCCATAGTGTACTTGCCCTGGGAGTGTTGAACAGCTACATTCCCCAGTGCTGACATCCTTCACTTTCATGAGTACAAAATTAATTTTTTTTTTTTTTTTTTTACACTGTACTCCCCCAGTCAGAGGGAGATAGACGAGCAAATTTCTGACAAGTGCAAAAATAGGGCAGTAATAGTAGGGGATTTCAACTATCCTAATATTAACTGGGATAGAATTAGTGTAAATGGTGTAGAGCGCACAGAATTCTTAAAATGCATTCAAGAGAACTTTTTTAGCCAGTACGTAGCAAGCCCAATAAGAGGGGGGGCAGTTCTGGACTTAGTTTTAGGGAATGAAGCTGGGCTGGTGGAAGGGAGAGCATTTTGGTGGTAGAGATCACAATTCAGTTAGATTTAGTATAGTTATGGAAAAGGACCAAGATAGACCAGGATTAAAAGTTCTCAATTAGGGAAAGGCCAATTTTACAAAGCGGAGATGTGATTTAGCAAAAGTGGACTGGAAACAGCTACTTGAAGGTAAATCAATGTCAGAGCAGTGGGAGGCATTCAATGAAGACATAGCGAGGGTCAATGTTCCCTCTAAGCTGCGCAGCCGTGCAGTAATGGGAAAGGCCCCACACAGGCCACTCACTGGCTTTTCTATTGCAAGTACTGCACATGCGCAAAAATTTAAAGGGACCGTGCAGTAAAAGAAACAGGCCACGCAGAACAAAGCGCAGCTTACAGGGAACATTGGTGAGCGTTGAGAGCAAATATATTCCCACAAACAAAAAAGGGTGAGACTCCCAAATCTAGAGCCCCTGGATGTCAAGGAGCATACAAAGTAGGATAAGGCAAAAAAGCTTACATCTGATAACACGAGTTCAATACTGCAGAAAGCCTAGAGAAGTATAGAAAGTGCAGGGGTGAAATTAAAAAGGAAATTAGGAAAGCAAAGAGAGGGCATGATAAAATATTGGCAAGTAAAATCAAGGAAAACTCAAAAATGTTTTTTAAATATAAAGAGCAAGAGGATAACTAAAGAAACAGTAGGGCCGATTAGAGACCAAAAAGGTAACCTGCGTGTGGAGGCGGAAGATGTGGGTATGGTTCTTAATGAATACTTTGCATCTGTCTTCACAAAAGGGACAATGCAGACATTGTAGTTAAGGAGGAGGAGTGTGAAATAGTAGATGGGATAAAAATAGAGAGAGGGGAAATATTATGGGGTTTAGCATCTTTGAAAGTAGATAAAGCACCAAGCCCAGATGAAATGCATCCCAGATGAGAAGCAAGAGAGGAAATAGCCGAGGCTCTGATCATCATTTTCCAATCCTCTCTGGCAACAGGCGTGGTGCCGGAGGACTGTTAACGTTGTACCGTTGTTTAAAAAGGGAGAAAGGAATAGACCAAGTAATTACAGGCCAGTAAGCCTAACCTCGGTGGTGGGCAAATTAATGGAAAAAATTCTGAGGGGTAGTATTAATCATCATTTAGAAAGGCACAGATTAATCAAGGACAGTCAGCATGGATTTGTTACGTGTCTGACTAATTTGATTGAACTTTTTGAGGTGGTAACAAGGATCAAGGTAGCACATTTGATGTAGTCTACATGGATTTTAGCAAGGCTTTTGACAAGGTCCCACGTGGCAGACTAGTCAGAAAAACAAAGGCCCGTGGGATCCAAGGGAAAGTGGTAAGTTGGATTCAAAGTTGGCTCAGTGGCAGGAAGCAAAGGGTAATGGTCGACGGGTGTTTTTATGACTGGAGGACTGTTTCCAGTGGGGTTCTGCAGGGCTCAGTACTCGGTCCTTTGCTTTTTGTGGTATTTATCAATGATTCAGACTTCAATGTAGGGGGGATGATTAAGAAGTTTGCAGATGGTACAAATATTGTCCGTGTGGTTGATAGCGAGGAAGAAAGCTGCAGACTGCAGGAAGATATCAATGGACTGGTCAGGCGGGCAGAAAAGTGGTAAATGGAATTCAATCTGGAGAAGTGAGGGGTAATGCATTTGGGGAGGGATAACAAGGCAAGGGAATATACAATAAATGGTAGGATACTGAGAGGTGTAGAGGAACAGAGGGACCAAAAGGAACAGTGGCAGCATGGATACGAAATTGGCTATGTGACAGGAAACAGAGTAGTGAACAGCTGTTTTTCGGACTGGAGGAAGGTGGTGTTCCCCAGGAGTCGGTACTAGGATCACTGCTTTTCTTGATATAAGTGAGAAGTCGCACAACACCAGGTTATAGTCCAACAGCTTTATTTGAAATCACAAGCTTTCGGAGCTGCTGCTCCTTCGTCAGGTGAAGTCTTCACCTGACGAAGGAGCAGCAGCTCCGAAAGCTTGTGATTTCAAATAAAGCTGTTGGACTATAACCTGGTGTTGTGCGACTTCTCACTTTTGTCCACCCCAGTCCAACACCGGCATCTCCACATCATGGTCACTTTCTTGATATATATTAACGACATGGACTTGGGTGTACAGGGCACAACTTCAAAATTTGCAGATGACACAAAACTTGGAAGTATAATGAACAGTAAGGAGGATAGTGATAGACTTCAAGAGGACATAGAAAGGCTGGTGGAAAAGGCGGACACGTGGCAGATGATATTTAATGCAGAAAAGTGCAAAGTGATACATTTTGGTAGGAAGAACGAGGAGAGGAAGCTAAAGGATACAATCCTAAAGGGGATGCATGAACAGAGACCTGGGGGCATACGTGCACAAATCATTGAAGGTGGCAGGGCAGGCTTCATAAATAGAGGCATAGAGTACAAAAGCAAGGAAGTTATGATGAACCTTTCTAAAACACTGGTTCGGCCTCAACTGGAGTATTGTGTCCAATTTTGGGCACCGCACTTTAGGAAGGATGTGAAGGCCTTACAGAGGGTGCAGAAAAGATTTACGAGAATGGTTCCAGGGATGAGGGGCTTCAGTTACATGGACAGACTGGAGAAGCTGGGTTGTTTTCCTTAGAGCAGAGAAGGTTGAGAGCAGATTTGATAGAGGTGTTCAAAATCATGATGGGTCTAGACAGAGTAGCGAGAAACTGTTCCCATTGGCGGAAGGGTCGAGAACCAGAGGACACAGATTCAAGGTGATTGGTAGAAGAACCAAAGGCGACATGAGGAAAAACTTTTTTTTACGCAGCGAGTGGTTATGATCTGGAATGCGCTGCCTGAAAGGGTGGTGGAGGCAGATTCAATCGTGGCTTTCAAAAGGGAATTAGATAAGTACCTGAAGGAAAAAAATTTGCAAGGCTACAGGAAAAGGGCAGGGGAGTGGGACTAGCTGAAGTGCTCTTGCAGAGAGCCGGCATGGGCTCGATGGGCCAAATGGCCTCCTTCTGTGTTGTAACCATTCTATGATTCTATTTTATGGCCTTGGAGTGCATGTCCACAGATCCCTTAAGGTAGCAGGACAGGTCGATAAGGTGGTTAAGAAGACATATGGGATACTTTCCTTTATTAGCCGAGGCACAGAATACAAGAGC
The DNA here is from genome assembly GCA_030390025.1 of Squalus acanthias. Taxonomy (NCBI): domain Eukaryota; kingdom Metazoa; phylum Chordata; class Chondrichthyes; order Squaliformes; family Squalidae; genus Squalus; species Squalus acanthias. The sequence goes on along the minus strand of CM059427.1, from coordinate 97,483,778 downwards.
AGGGAGGTTGTGCTTGAACTGTATAAAACATTAGTTAGGCCACAGTTAGAGTACTGCGTACAGTTCTGGTCACCACATTACTGGAAAGATGTGATTGCACGAGAGAGGGTACAGAGATTTACGAAGATGTTGCCAGGACTGGAGAATTTTAACAGAGGAAAGATTGGATAGGCTAGGGTTGTTTTCTTTGGAACAGAGGAGGCTGAGGGAGACTTAACTGAGGTGTATAAACTTATGAGGGGCCTAGATAGAGTGGATAGGAAGGACCTATTTCCCTTAGCAGAGAGGTCATTAATCAGGGGGCATAGATTTAAAGTAATTGGGAGAAGTATGAGAGGGGAGTCGAGGAGAAATGTTTTCACCCAGAGGGTGGTGGGGGTCTGAAACGCTCTGCCTGAAAGGGTGGTAGAGGCAAAAACCCTCACAGCATTTAAAAAGTACTTGGATATGCACTTGAAGTGCCATAATCAACAAGGTTATGGACCAGGAGCGGGAAAGTGGGATTAAGCTAGATAGCTATTTTTCAGCGGCACAGACACGATGGGCCGAATGGCCTCCTTCTGTGCCATAAAGTTCTATGATTCCAAGTGTCTCCAAAAAAAAATTGGACCCTCTATCAGCCCTAAAGGATCACAAAGTTCAAAGATGCACTAGAATACAAAATAAAATATTACAATCTTTCAAGATGTGTGAACAGAAACGTTACATGCTGCATTCCCGAAGGTTGCTGGACTGAATGCCTCGAACTTTGGTTCACCACATTGCACAGCTCTGATAAAGAGTTAGAAAGAGGGAAGCTTTGAAATGTGTGGTATGAGATTTAGCACTTTGCAATCTGGATTAGGATGGAATTGATTTATGATTGAGAGCAGGGTTTAATTAAATAGTGAATGATGCACTGTACCCTGTCTGACCAAACTGGCAACAGGCTGGCTGGCTGAGGGGTAGGCTGGACTATCATACTGAGCCTGTGATTGCACAATACACACGCACATCCTTTAAAGCTTAATTCATTCCTCTTGCAACTTTAAATCAATTCAAATCCAAATTGCAAACGTCAAGCATTGCATGCCTGTGCCTCCCAAAAATTGCGCTGTAAAATAATCAACACGACACAGAAAAAGGTGTAATCTGCCATTTTTATGTTTTATTGTGTTACAAGTTTAGGTAATGACTTTCAGGGTCTTTTCGCAAATGGGAATGTGTGTTCTGGCCCCCAATACAACCGCAATCACATTGTTACACTGTGCAAGAGACAGAAAAATACTGAGTAAATCCCAATCCCAGTGACTGAAATAAAGGTCCTAAAGATGAACTGAAATAGATGCTCTAAGGAGGGGACAGAGAGTAAAAAAAAAGCGTGGAACTGATGTATAGAAACAAAGAAGATAGGAGCAGGAGTAGGCCATTCGGCCCCTCGAGCCTGTTCCGCCATTTAATGAGATCGGCTGATCATCCAAATTCAGTACCCTGTCCCTGCTTTCTCCCCATATCCCTTGATCCCTTTAGCCTTAAGAAATATATCTAACTCCTTCTTGAATATATTTAATGAATTGGCCTCAACTACCTTCTGTGGTAGAGAATTCCACAGATTCACCACTCTCTGGGTGAAGAAATTCCTCATCTCAGTCCTAAATGGCTTACCCCTTATCCTTAAACTGTGACCCCTGGTTCTGGACTCCCCCCGCCATCGGGAACAGCCTTCCTACATCTAGTCTGTTTAGTCCTGTTAGAATTTTATAAGTTTCAATGAGATCCCCTCTCATTCTTCTAAACTCTAGCGAATATAAGCCTAATCGACCCAATCTCTCTTCATACGTCATTCCTGCCATCCCAGGTATCAGTCTGGTGAATCTTCGCTGCACTCCCTCCATGGCAAGAACATCCTTCCTCAGATAAGGCGACCAAAACTGCACACAATACTCAAGGTGTGGTCTCACCAAGGCCCTGTACAACTGCAGCAAGACATCCTTGCTCCTGTACTCAAATCCTCTCGCGATGAAGGCCATCTTAACCGCCTGCTGCACCTGCATGCTTACTTTCAGCGACTGGTGCACAAGGACACCCAGGTCTCGTTGCACTTCCCCTTTTCCCAATCTATTGCCATTCAGATAATAATCTGTCTTCCTGTTTTTGCCACCAAAGTGGATAACCTCGCATTTATCCACATTATACTGCATCTGCCATGCATCTGCCCAAATCATACTGGAGTTTCTCTGCATCCTCCTCACAGCACACACACCCACCCAGCTTTGTCGTCTGCAAACTTGGAGATATTACATCTAGTTCCCTCGTCTAGATCATTAATATGTATTGTGAATAGCTGGGGTCTCCGTTAGCTGGCTAACAATAGTTGGAATTAGCACCCTTGGGTTAGGGAGGTGAAGAATAAATAAAATCAGCTGGAATTCCCACTCCTCATCGCTATCCAGTGATCCCAGTGGACATGGGGTGAAGACAGGTTCAGGCTCGGCTCAGACACCCTCCACCTAGGATCATCAGAACAGGAACAGGCCATTCAGCCTCTTGAGCCTGTTCCGCCTTTCAATTAGATAAGGGCTGATCTGCACTTCAACTCCATTTACTGACTTTGATCTATTTCCAGAATGAACTTTAACCCAGCAAAGATACACCACCTTCAGGGAGAGGGAAAGAAATATAAAGAACTCTCCGCTTCACAAGATACACACTCAAAAAACACACACAATTTATTCTACAAATAGGATTTTCAGGCAGATTCAATTGCTGGAACAGCTACCATACTGCCCACTAGAAAAGCTGTGATGGGGAAGTGCAATATTTTTCCCTGAAGTTTCTATATGGATTTTCTCATTTAATAAACTCCTGAAAACATTTAACAGGGAGAAACAATCACTGTGCCTTGCTAATTGCAACCCTGTTAAAATATCCCATCTGTCTCTAACACTAAGTTTATTCTCTTGTGCTCCAATACCATTATCAGCACTCCTCGGAACTGCCCTCTCCTTCAGCTGGAATAAGTCATCCGACACACATTCATCCTCTCAAAACCGTGGAGCTCCCTCAGTCTTCAGTTCCAGCTGCAACCCAAGCTTGGCTTTGCCTGTTCAGTATTTGATTCCGTTCTCTTACTCGAGTTTGAGTGGTGTTCTGCACAACAAGCCATGGCACCTGATGTCACCTACAATGGGCCGCTAGTTTCACACAAACGATAATCAAATCTACTCAGCCACTGTCTTTAGAAGTTGATGGCATGCTGCCTCCCACGCTCTTCCCGCATATTTTAGGTCACATCAATCACTCGTTATTTTTGTAAAATTCTGCTATGCGTCTTTATTTTGAGGGGGGGGGGGGGGGGAGAAAGAGAGAAGAGAGAGAGAGAAGAAAAAGGCAAAATATCTTTGGACTTCAAATCATTCCAACAGATATGAAAAAGGGAGTTAGGATTTCGTCAACCAGAACAGCAGCTGAACCCAGCCAACAAGAACATTTACCCTCAACCACAAAGCAGCATTTAAAAAAGATAAAATCACCAAGAATGCGTGCAAGATCTTTCACTAGGCTCAGAATCATGAAATTAAAACACAAATTTCAGAATCTATCCGCAGAGAAAATAGACAATAAACACGAGAATACAATCCAGATACTTAATTCTGTAAAAGACATATTAAGAGACTAACTGATACAATGCTGATAGCAAATGTGGCAGGAGGCACACTGGTTGTGGAAGGCACAGGTCAAGCTCGGTCAGTTCAGGACCCACCCACCCCCCAGCCCAGTTCAGTGAGTCGGGGGTACCCGCTCTCCGGGGGGAGAAAGAAAGAGAGCAAGGCCGACAACTGGGGTCGGATGCAGAGCGAGAATTGCGAGAAGCGGGAAACTGAGCAAAGGGGACCCGGCCTGCGCGGCATTCACCCGCGGCCGAGGGGCACGAACCCAGGGGGGAGGGGAGAAGAGCTCAAAGCTAGCGGCCGAGCAAGGGGGAGCGGGGTACCGGCTGCCAGGGCGGGGCCTGTTCGGGGAGAGAGAGAGAGAAGGGCCGCCAGGGACCACCGCCCCCCACCCCGTTCCCGGCGGGCGCGGCCCAGCCCACTGTCGGTCAGAGCGGCCCCCTGCCCACCTCCCAGCCCCCAACCGCCGCTCCCCACCACCCCAGCATCCCCTCACCTGGATGTAGTTGCTCTCGCAGTACTCGGCCACCCGGTCCAGGTTGTGGTAACTGTCCAGCAGCGCTCGCCGGCCCGCGGGGATCTCCTCCTCCAGCAGCATCTGCAGCTCCGCCATCTTCCCCACATCTTCCGACACTGGATGCGGGAGCCCGAGCCGAGAGGAGGGACCGGAACCGGAAACCAACCAGGGGGTCATGGCCACTTCCGGCCAGAGAGAAGCCAGGAACCATCATTCCCCCCCCAGCAACCAGCATCCCCCCTAGCAACCAGCACTCAACTTAGTAACCAGCATCCCCCCTAGCAACCAGCACTCACCTTAGTAACCAGCATCCCCCCAGCAACCAGCACTCACCTTAGTAACCAGCATCCTTCCTAGCAACCAGCACTCACCTTAGTAACCAGCATCTCCCTAGCAACCAGCACACACCTTAGCAACCAGCATCTCCCCTAGCAACCAGCACTCACCTTGGTAACCAGCATCCCCCCTAGCAACCAGCACTCACCTTAGTAACCATCATCCCCCCTAGCAACCAGCACTCACCTTAGTAACCAGCATCCCCCCTAGCAACCAGCACTCACCCTAGCAGTCATCATCCCCCAGCAACCAGCCCTCACCTTAGTAACCATTATCTCCCCTAGCAACCAGCACTCACCTTAGTAACCATCATCCCCCTAGCAACCAGCACTCACCTTAGTAACCAGCATCTCCCCTAGCAACCATCATCCCCGCTAGCAACCATCATCCCCGCTAGCAAACAGCACTCACCTTAGTAACCAGCATCCCCCCTAGCAACCAGCACTCACCTTAGTAACCAGCATCCCCCCAGCAACCATCATCCCCGCTAGCAACCAGCACTCACCTTAGTAACCATCATCCCGCTAGCAACCAGCACTCACCTTAGTAACCAGCATCCCCCCTAGCAACCATCATCCCCGCTAGCAGTCATCATCCCCCAGCAACCAGCCCTCACCTTAGTAACCATTATCTCCCCTAGCAACCTGCACTCACCTTAGTAACCAACCCCCCCCAGCAACTTTCACTCACCCTAGCAACCAGCCCAGCCCTCACCCTAACAACCATCATCCCACCTAGCAACCAACCCTCATCTAAGTAACCAGCATCGACCCAGTAACCTGTATCATCCCGAGCAACTGGCACTCACCCTAGCTACCAGTATCCACCCTAGCAACAGACTATTATAATAGGGAGGGTAACAGGTACACAAGCAGCAAATAAATTACTGATAACCACAAGTCAAGGGAAGATCCAGCTAAAATAACCACAATCTAATCCACAGAAAGAAAGATGCATAACATTACTCAGCAATTTAACCTGCCACACTGCATAGGAAGAGAGGTTACATTAATAGCAAACCACAGACCACAGCAACAGCTAGCACCTCTGTAGCATGCTGACTGTACCAGTTTCAGGAAAGAACCTAGAAAATGCTTTCAGACCGCAAAGGAACTAATGAGGTTGCACACAGAAACCAGCTCAATCAATAGGAACAGTCAGCTGCAAGTACACCTTGTTTTTCATGGCAATTGACAGTCATATAGACAACACCAATAATTCACTGACATTCAGTGCCTGTTTCACAAACAGTTAGTCAGGATGTTCCATATACTGGAGAATCTGGTGCATCTGCCTGTTGGGAACAATCAGGAATCCCAACAACTAACACACAACCTAAAGCACTGCCATACACCTGAACAACTGACAAACTGTCCAGGAACATGTACACACCCTACCAAATAGTACAAGCACTAGCAACCCAGGTAGAGGTCTTAACAATAGGCATACCACCCAGAAACAGCTTACAATAACAACAACTTGCCTTTATATAGTGCCTTTAATGTAGTAAAACGTCCCAAGGTGCTTCACTGGAGTGATTATCAAACAAAATTTGACACTGAGCCACATAACGAGAGATTAGAACAGTAGGTTTTGAGGAGCATCTTAAAGGAGAAGAGGGAGGTAGAGAGGCAAAGAGGTTTAGGGACAAAATTGCAGAGCTTACGACCTAGGCAACTGAAGGCATGGCCACCAATGGTGGAGCGAAGAAAATCAGGGATGCACAAGAGGCCAGGATTGGAGGAGCGCAGCGATCTCGGAATGTTGTAGGAGGTTACAGAGATAAGGCAGGGCGAGGCCATGGAGGGATTTAAAAACAATGAGAATTTTAAAATTGAGTCACTGCCGGACTGGGAGCCAATGTAGGTCAGCGAGCACAGGGGTGATGGGTGAATGGCTGTTAGGATACGGGCAGCAGAGTTTTGGATGAGCTCATGTTTATGGAGGGTGCGAAGTGGGAGGCCAGCCAAGAGAGCATTGGAATAGTCGAGTCTAGAGGTAACAAAGGCATGGAAGAGGGTTTCAGCAGCAGATGAGCTGAGGCAGGGGCGGAGATGGGCGATGTTACGTAGGTGGAAGTACAGCACCAGTTAGGTAGAGTAAAGAACCATCTACACTGTATCATCAAACACTCTTTGTGATGGAGAGGCTATGGGGTCGGAAGCTCAGCTCAGGGTCAAATAGGACGGCAAGGCTGCGAACAGTCTGGTTCAGCCTCAGACAGTGGCCAGGGAGGGGGATGGAATTGGCGGATAGGGAGTTTTTGGTGGTGACTGAAGACAATGGCTTCGGTCTTTCCAATATTTAATTGGAGGAAATTTCTGCTCATCCAGTACTGGATGTCGGAGAAGTTGCATGACAACACTGAGAGAAGGGAGAATCTAACAGGCACATACCCTGGCAACAGTCACATCCCCTTGCAACCAGCACAAACATAAAATGAGCTCCCCCTCCTCCCATTAAAGCATAACCTGTGCTTAAGCTGGTGCAAATAATAGATGCAAAAGTCTATGGGGCAGTATCAACTGCAGGACAGGACTTCTGCCCCCTAGTGAATTCTGATGCTGAACTTGCCGGAATTCATAGTGGGCCAGGTGTGCAACACCTGTGTAACACGGTAGTAAGTTGCTGAGGGGATGGAGGGAGCAGAAAACTGCTGAAGAATTTAAAAACCAGCAGCACCTGTAAGTAGCAGCAGGTTTCTAGAGGCACAGCTTGAAAGGGCGTGATTTTTTTTGTCACAATATTCAGCTGCAGTGGTTTCTTACCAGAAAGTTTGTGCTTTCTCAAGCCATCATTGTGTCTTCCACATGACACTCTGCTGGGTGGCAGGGAAGACCTCATGAAATTGTGGCAGGAGGAGAAGAGTCCAGAATTTCCCAGAAGTCACCTTCCAGATTCTCCTTGATGACATCGGACTGAGGAGAACTTGCCTGTTAGGCTCACAGGGAAGGAGATAGATAGCCATGGCACTGAGTGCCATGTGGAGAGGGGTGGTAATTGCACTGAGTGTCGTGGGGTGGGGGGTGGGGAAAGTGGCAGTGGATTTGAGATGTCATATGGAGAGAGGTGGCACAGGCAATGAGTGCCACATGGAGAGAGGTAGCAGTAGCACTGAGTGCCACGTGGAGAGAGGCAGCATTAGTACTGAGTACCATGTGGAGAGAGGCGCAGTGGCACGGAGTGCCATGTGGAGAGAGGTGATGTTAGGAATGGACAGGTTCTCCCTGGAAAAGAGGTTTCGAGGTGATATTATTACTTTTTTTATGATTATAAAGAGATTAGATAATGTAGACCATGACAAGCTATTTCACCTTGTCCAGAATAATAGAACCGGTGAACATGGTCTGCACTTGAAGTGGAGTAAATTCAAAACTAAACTGCAGAAACAATATTCCAGTGAGCGAGTGGTCAATCTGGGGAACAGGTCCCCTTGGTGGACAGTGGAAGCAATTAATATTGATTCATTCAAATGCAAATTAGTTAGATATCTTTCAGAAAATAACATTTTGGAATACGGTAATTATTTACATGACATGTGGTAAGTGCAGCAGTTTTTTTGGAGGAAAGTGACTTTGTACATATGCTTTCCAGAGCTCTCCACCACTGGGGGTTTCCTCGCATCATGTTTGGGTCTGTTTTATACTAATTGATGGAGATTGATTGCTATGATTATTCAACAACTCCTATTATCATTGTATCATGAGACGACCAGGATGGTATAAGGAGAACTAGGTGGATCCTGGTCTTTTTTCGTCTAGCAATTTATAAGAACATAAGAATTAGGAGCAGGAGTAGGCCATACGGCCCTTCGAGCCTGCTCTGCCATTCAATAAGATCATGACTGATCTTCGACCTCAACTCCACTTTCCCACCCGATCCCCATATCTCTTGATCCCCCAGAGTACAAAAATCTATCTATCTAGCCTTGAATATACTCAACAACTCAGCATCCACAGCCTTTTTGGGTAGAGAATTCCAAAGATTCACCACCCTCTGAGTGAAGAAATTCCTCCTCATCTCAGTCTTAAAAGCCCGACCCTTATCCTGAGACTATGCCCCCGAGTTCTAGACTCTCCAGCAGGGGAAACAACCTCTCAGCATCTACCCTGTCAATCCCCCTCAGAATCTTATATGTTTCAATGAGATCACCTCTCATTCTTCTAAACTCCAGAGAGTATAGGCCCAACCTACTCAATCTCTCCTCATAGGACAACCCTCTCATCCCAGGGATCAATCTAGTGAACCTTCGTCACACCGCCTCTAAGGCATGTATGTCCTTTCTCAGATAAGAAGACCAAAACTGTGCACAGTTATATGTTACTATTAATGTAAATTTTGCAATACTATGTTGCCTATATGCCAAGGATGAATTCTTGGACACAGAGTCAAATACTTGATGTTTATTAAAAGTTAATTGTTACATACTCACAGCCAACACCGAGATTACAGAGGATGCTTTACCGCAGAAGATACTCACATTACAGTCGAGTGAGCTCAACCCTCCAGATGCCTGCCTGCTTCATCTCCCAACCTCACATTACAATGGTCTTGCTTTTAAGCTCAGCTAAAAGGCTATTACATCACCTCTTCCATGACCTTCACTCTTGGTTTTACATTAGGTATTATTAGCTCAACATACCAAAGACTCAAAACAGCTCTACAGCACCACCTCAGGACATAACATAAACTACCTTATCTGTTTACATGTACAGAAAAGAATAAGCATATAGATGCAACCGTGAGAAGATTCAAACTATCCAAGGCTATTTTATATGATGACAGTTACAGTCTAACTGATTGATATAAACCTATATAAAACACTAGTTCGGCCCCAGCTGGAGCAGTGTGTCCAATTCTGGGCACCACACTTTACAATAACAACAACTTGCATTTATATAGCACCTTTAATGTAATAAAATGCCCCAAGGTGTTTCACTGAAGTGTGATCAAACAAAATTTGACACCAAGCCACATAAGGAGATATTGGGGCGGAAGGACATCAAGACTTTGGAGAGGGTACAGAAGAAATTTACTAGGATGGTTCCAGAGATCAGGGATTATAATTATGTGGACAGACTGGAGAACTGGGGTTGTTCTCCTTAGAGCAGAGAAGACTAAAAGGAGATTTGAAAGAGGTTTAAAATAAATGAAGGGTTTAGATAGAGTAAATAAAGAGAAATCATTTCCAATGGCTGAAGGGTCGATAACCAGAGGGCAAAGATTTAAGGTGATTGGCAAAAGAACCAGAGGCGACACGTTTTTATGCACAAGTATTAGAATTTGGAATGCACTGCCTGATAGGGTGGTGGATACAGAGTCAATGGTAGCCTTCAAAAGGAAATTAGATAAATACTTGAAGGAGAAAAATTGTACGGATATGGGGAAAGAGCGGGGCGCATGGGACCTTCGAAAGAGCCAGCGCAGACTCGATGGGCTGAGTAGCCTCCTGTGCTGTACTATTCTATGATTCTATGATTTGTTGACATTCTACAGGTATCGACTGTCAGCTACATTTGTAGGTTTTTTAATTCTAAGATTTTAACTACAGAGCTAATAAAATGAAAGCACTCTAAGTGATTATTTCACGTAAAATGGATTTCTTAACCATTTCTCAATATTATGAGATTTTGGGAATTAATTTCCCAAGATCCACACCTCATCTTGTTAGCACCACAATCCTATCTCGAGCCATTTGCTCTTCCAGTCTAAGTTTCATTTGTTTAATATTACACATCATGAGACAAAGAAAATCATAATGCATTATACAGAAAACAACAGTGAAAACTAAGCTCCCCTCCCCCCAAATATTATCATATTATCAAGAAATCATCCACTGGACTTAAAAGATCCTCCAGCATTCCTGTTACCCTTGTGGGTAATTCTGAACAAGTATTCTTTCTCCCCAGCCTTCAATTGTTCCAATTTCAGTGTTAACTCAAGGGAATCCAACGCTCAATTTTTGAATTTCAAATTCTATGTCCTTCTCTACTTTAATTTCCATCCGTCTGATCGGTACCAGTGTGTTTTACTCTATCCTGATTGTTTCAATAATTTGTATGTAAAAAGTCAGTTTCTTTATGGAGCATTTGTCAGTGCCTTGAATAAAAACTATAAATCAGTAGTGATACAGTATATACTCTCAATCTCCTGAGCCACATTAACCATTTCATGTAGTGGTGTTGTCAATGTGACTGATCATGTCTGAGAGCCGTTCTTTCATGCACCCTCATTATGTATTCCACATACTAGTTGCCTCACACGCAACAAATCACATCTGCATGCGCACCCATCGATATCTCAAGACCATGCCACATGTGACATCAGATACAAGCCATCAAAAGATTGGGGGTGGGGCTGAGGGGTAGATGTCTGGAGGTCTTTGATTAAAATCTCTCCCAGCATGGTCCCAATGTTTTAGGTAGTGGCCAGGTTATAAAATACATTCTTCTCATTGTTCAGTATAGGCAAGGACACACCCATCCGCAAGAGAAAGCCATTAATTAACTATTCTTAACTACACTTTCCAGACTTTCACTAGATTGTGCATTGATTCCTGACATTCACTAGATTGTGCATTGATTGCTGACTTTCACTGGATTGTGCATAGATTCCTGACTTTCACTAGATTGTGCATTGATTCCTGAATTTCAATGGATTGTGCATTGATTCCTGACTTTCACTAGATTGTGCATAGATTCCTGACTTTCACTGGATTGTGCATTGATTCCTGACATTCACTGGATTGTGCATTGATTCCTGACATTCACTAGATTGTGCATAGATTCCTGACATTCACTGGATTGTGCATTGATTCCTGACATTCACTAGATTGTGCATTGATTCCTGACTTTCACTAGATTGTGCATTGATTCCTGACTTTCACTAGAGTGTGCATTGATTCCTGACTTTCACTGGATTGTGTATTGATTCCAGACTTTCACTAGATTGTGCATTGATTCCTGACTTTCACAAGATTGTGCATTGATTCCTGACTTTCACTGGATTGTGCATTGATTCCTGACATTCACTGGATTGTACATAGATTCCTGACATTCACTGGATTGTGCATTGATTCCTGACTTTCACTGGATTGTGCATAGATTCCAGACTTTCACTGGATTGTGCATTGATTCCAGACTTTCAATGGATTGTGCATAGATTCCAGACTTTCACTGGATTGTGCATTGATTCCAGACTTTCACTGGATTGTGCATTGATTCCTGACTTTCACTGGATTGTGCATTGATTCATAACATTCACTGGATTGTGCATAGATTCCAGACTTTCACTGGATTGTGCATAGATTCCAGACATTCACTGGATTGTGCATTGATTCATAACTTTCACTGGATTGTGCATAGATTCCAGACTTTCAGTGGATTGTGTATTGATTCATAACTTTCACTGGATTGTGCATAGATTCCAGACTTTCACTGGATTGTGCATAGATTCCAGACATTCACTGGATTGTGCATAGATTCCAGACATTCACTAGATTGTGCATTGATTCCTGACTTTCACTAGATTGTGCATTGATTCCTGACTTTCACTAGATTGTGCATTGATTCCTGACTTTCACTAGAATGTGCATTGATTCCTGACTTTCACTGGATTGTGTATAGATTCCAGACTTTCACTAGATTGTGCATTGATTCCTGACTTTCACTAGATTGTGCATTGATTCCTGACTTTCACTGGATTGTGCATAGATTCCAGACTTTCAGTGGATTGTGCATTGATTCCAGACTTTCACTGGATTGTGCATAGATTCCTGACTTTCACTAGATTGTGCATTGATTCCTCACTTTCACTGGATTGTGCATAGATTCCAGACTTTCACTGGATTGTGCATAGATTCCAGACATTCACTGGATTGTGCATAGATTCCAGACATTCACTAGATTGCGCATTGATTCCTGACTTTCACTAGATTGTGCATTGATTCCTGAATTTCACTGGATTGTGCACAGATTCCTGACTTTCACTGGATTGTGCATAGATTCCTGACTTTCACTGGATTGTGCATAGATTCCAGTCTTTCACTGGATTGTGCATAGATTCCAGACTTTCACTGGATTGTGCATAGATTCCAGACTTTCACTGGATTGTGCATAGATTCCTGACTTTCACTAGACTGTGTATTGATTCATAACTTTCACTGGATAGTGCATAGATTCCAGACTTTCACTGGATTGTGCATAGATTCCAGACATTCACTGGATTGTGCATAGATTCCAGACATTCACTAGATTGTGCATTGATTCCTGACTTTCACTAGATTGTGCATTGATTCCTGACTTTCACGAGATTGTGCATTGATTCCTGACTTTCACTAGAGTGTGCATTGATTCCTGACTTTCACTGGATTGTGTATTGATTCCAGACTTTCACTAGATTGTGCATTGATTCCTGACTTTCACTAGATTGTGCATTGATTCCTGACTTTCACTGGATTGTGCATTGATTCCTGACATTCACTGGATTGTACATAGATTCCTGACATTCACTGGATTGTGCATTGATTCCTGACTTTCACTGGATTGTGCATAGATTCCAGACATTCACTGGATTGTGCATTGATTCCAGACTTTCAATGGATTGTGCATAGATTCCCGACTTTCACTGGATTGTGCATTGATTCCAGACTTTCACTGGATTGTGCATTGATTCCTGACTTTCACTGGAATGTGCATTGATTCATAACATTAACTGGATTGTGCATAGATTCCAGACTTTCACTGGATTGTGCATAGATTCCAGACATTCACTGGATTGTGCATAGATTCCAGACATTCACTAGATTGTGCATTGATTCATAACTTTCACTAGATTGTGCATTGATTCCTGACTTTCACTGGATTGTGCATCAATTCCAGACTTTCACTGGATTGTGCATAGATTCCTGACTTTCACTAGATTGTGTATTGATTCATAACTTTCACTGGATTGTGCATAGATTTCAGACTTTCACTGGATTGTGCATAGATTCCAGACATTCAGTGGATTGTGCATAGATTCCAGACTTTCACCAGAATGTGCATTGTTTCCTGACTTTCACTGGTTTGTGTATAGATTCCATACTTTCACTAGATTGTGCATTGAATCCTTGATTTCACTAGATTGTGCATTGATTCCTGACTTTCACTGGATTGTGCATAGATTCCTGAATTTCACTGGATTGTGCACAGATTCCTGACTTTCACTGGATTGTGCATTGATTCCTGACATTCACTAGATTGAGCATAGATTCCTGACTTTCACTGGATTGTGCATTGATTCCTGACATTCACTAGATTGTGCATTGATTCCTGACGTTCACTAGATTGTGCATTGATTCCTGACATTCACTAGATTGTGCATTGATTCCGGACTTTCACTGGATTGTGCATACATTCCTGACTTTCACTAGATTGTGCAATGATTCCTGACTTTCACTGGATTGTGCATAGATTCCTGACTTTCACTGGATTGGGAATCGATTCCTGACTTTCACTGGATTGTGCATTGATTCCTGACTTTCACTGGATTGTGCATTGATTCCTAACTTTCAATGGATTGTGCATCGATTCCTGAGTTTCACTGGATTGTGCATTGATTCCTGACTTTCAATGGATTGTGCATCGATTCCTGAGTTTCACTGGATTGTGCATTGATTACTGACTTTCACTGGATTGTGCATTGTTTCCTAACATTCGCTGGATTGTACATTGATTCCTGACTTTCACTGGATTGTGCATAGATTCCTGACTTTCACTAGATTGTGCAATGATTCCTGACTTTCACTGGATTATGCATAGATTCCTGACTTTCACTAGATTGTGCATTGATTCCTGACTTTCACTGGATTGGGAATCGATTCCTGACTTTCACTGGATTGTGCATTGATTCCTGACTTTCACTGGATTGTGCATTGATTCCTAACTTTCACTGGATTGTGCATCGATTCCTGAGTTTCACTGGATTGTGCATTGATTCCTGACTTTCACTAGATTGTGCATCGATTCCTGAGTTTCACTGGATTGTGCATTGAATCCTGACTTTCACTAGATTGTGCATAGATTCCTGACTCTCACTGGATTGTGCATAGATTACAGAATTTCACTGGATTGTGCATAGATTCCAGAATTTCACTGGATTGTTCACAGATTCCAGAATTTCTCTGGATTGTGCATAGATTCCAGAATTTCACTGGATTGTGCATAGATTCCAGAATTTCACTGGATTGTGCATTGATTCCAGACTTTCACTGGATTGTGCATTGATTCCAGACATTCAATGGATTGTGCATAGATTCCAGACTTTCATGGGATTTTGCATTGATTCCAGACTTTCACTGGATTGTGCATTGATTCCTGACTTTCACTGGATTGTGCATAGATTCCAGACTTTCACTGGATTGTGCATTGATTCCTAACTTTCACTAGAGTGTGCATAGGTTCCAGAATTTCACTGGTTTGTGCATTGATTCCAGACTTTCACTGGATTGTGCATTGATTCCTGACTTTCACTGGATTGTGCATAGATTCCCGACTTTCAATGGATTGTGCATTGATTCCAGACTTTCACTGGATTGTGCATAGATTCCTGACTTTCACTAGACTGTGTATTGATTCATAACTTTCACTGGATTGTGCATAGATTCCAGACTTTCACTGGATTGTGCATAGATTCCAGACATTCACTGGATTGTGCATAGATTCCAGACATTCACTAGATTGTGCATTGATTCCTGACTTTCACTAGATTGTGCATTGATTCCTGACTTTCACGAGATTGTGCATTGATTCCTGACTTTCACTAGAGTGTGCATTGATTCCTGACTTTCACTGGATTGTGTATTGATTCCAGACTTTCACTAGATTGTGCATTGATTGCTGACTTTCACTGGATTGTGCATAGATTCCTGACTTTCACTGATTGTGCATTGATTCCTGACATTCACTGGATTGTGCATTGATTCCTGACATTCACTAGATTGTGCATAGATTCCTGACATTCACTGGATTGTGCATTGATTCCTGACATTCACTAGATTGTGCATTGATTCCTGACTTTCACTAGATTGTGCATTGATTCCTGACTTTCACTAGAGTGTGCATTGATTCCTGACTTTCACTGGATTGTGTATTGAATCCAGACTTTCACTAGATTGTGCATTGATTCCTGACTTTCACAAGATTGTGCATTGATTCCTGACTTTCACTGGATTGTGCATTGATTCCTGACATTCACTGGATTGTACATAGATTCCTGACATTCACTGGATTGTGCATTGATTCCTGACTTTCACTGGATTGTGCATAGATTCCAGACTTTCACTGGATTGTGCATTGATTCCAGACTTTCAATGGATTGTGCATAGATTCCAGACTTTCACTGGATTGTGCATTGATTCCAGACTTTCACTGGATTGTGCAATGATTCCTGACTTTCACTGGATTGTGCATTGATTCATAACATTCACTGGATTGTGCATAGATTCCAGACTTTCACTGGATTGTGCATAGATTCCAGACATTCACTGGATTGTGCATTGATTCATAACTTTCACTGGGTTGTGCATAGATTCCAGACTTTCAGTGGATTGTGTATTGATTCATAACTTTCACTGGATTGTGCATAGATTCCAGACTTTCACTGGATTGTGCATAGATTCCAGACATTCACTGGATTGTGCATAGATTCCAGACATTCACTAGATTGCGCATTGATTCCTGACTTTCACTAGATTGTGCATTGATTCCTGACTTTCACTAGATTGTGCATTGATTCCTGACTTTCACTAGAATGTGCATTGATTCCTGACTTTCACTGGATTGTGTATAGATTCCAGACTTTCACTAGATTGTGCATTGATTCCTGACTTTCACTAGATTGTGCATTGATTCCTCACTTTCACTGGGTTGTGCATAGATTCCAGACTTTCAGTGGATTGTGCATAGATTCCAGACTTTCACTGGATTGTGCATAGATTCCTGACTTTCACTGGATTGTGCATAGATTCCAGACATTCACTGGATTGTGCATAGATTCAAGACATTCACTAGATTGCGCATTGATTCCTGACTTTCACTAGATTGTGCATTGATTCCTGAATTTCACTGGATTGTGCACAGATTCCTGACTTTCACTGGATTGTGCATAGATTCCTGACTTTCACTGGATTGTGCATAGATTCCAGTCTTTCACTGGATTGTGCATAGATTCCAGACTTTCACTGGATTGTGCATAGATTCCAGACTTTCACTGGATTGTGCATTGATTCCAGACATTCAATGGATTGTGCATAGATTCCAGACTTTCATGGGATTTTGCATTGATTCCAGACTTTCACTGGATTGTGCATTGATTCCTGACTTTCACTGGATTGTGCATAGATTCCAGACTTTCACTGGATTGTGCATTGATTCCTAACTTTCACTAGAGTGTGCATAGGTTCCAGAATTTCACTGGTTTGTGCATTGATTCCAGACTTTCACTGGATTGTGCATTGATTCCTGACTTTCACTGGATTGTGCATAGATTCCCGACTTTCAATGGATTGTGCATTGATTCCAGACTTTCACTGGATTGTGCATAGATTCCTGACTTTCACTAGACTGTGTATTGATTCATAACTTTCACTGGATTGTGCATAGATTCCAGACTTTCACTGGATTGTGCATAGATTCCAGACATTCACTGGATTGTGCATAGATTCCAGACATTCACTAGATTGTGCATTGATTCCTGACTTTCACTAGATTGTGCATTGATTCCTGACTTTCACGAGATTGTGCATTGATTCCTGACTTTCACTAGAGTGTGCATTGATTCCTGACTTTCACTGGATTGTGTATTGATTCCAGACTTTCACTAGATTGTGCATTGATTGCTGACTTTCACTGGATTGTGCATAGATTCCTGACTTTCACTGGATTGTGCATTGATTCCTGACATTCACTGGATTGTGCATTGATTCCTGACATTCACTAGATTGTGCATAGATTCCTGACATTCACTGGATTGTGCATTGATTCCTGACATTCACTAGATTGTGCATTGATTCCTGACTTTCACTAGATTGTGCATTGATTCCTGACTTTCACTAGAGTGTGCATTGATTCCTGACTTTCACTGGATTGTGTATTGAATCCAGACTTTCACTAGATTGTGCATTGATTCCTGACTTTCACAAGATTGTGCATTGATTCCTGACTTTCACTGGATTGTGCATTGATTCCTGACATTCACTGGATTGTACATAGATTCCTGACATTCACTGGATTGTGCATTGATTCCTGACTTTCACTGGATTGTGCATAGATTCCAGACTTTCACTGGATTGTGCATTGATTCCAGACTTTCAATGGATTGTGCATAGATTCCAGACTTTCACTGGATTGTGCATTGATTCCAGACTTTCACTGGATTGTGCAATGATTCCTGACTTTCACTGGATTGTGCATTGATTCATAACATTCACTGGATTGTGCATAGATTCCAGACTTTCACTGGATTGTGCATAGATTCCAGACATTCACTGGATTGTGCATTGATTCATAACTTTCACTGGGTTGTGCATAGATTCCAGACTTTCAGTGGATTGTGTATTGATTCATAACTTTCACTGGATTGTGCATAGATTCCAGACTTTCACTGGATTGTGCATAGATTCCAGACATTCACTGGATTGTGCATAGATTCCAGACATTCACTAGATTGCGCATTGATTCCTGACTTTCACTAGATTGTGCATTGATTCCTGACTTTCACTAGATTGTGCATTGATTCCTGACTTTCACTAGAATGTGCATTGATTCCTGACTTTCACTGGATTGTGTATAGATTCCAGACTTTCACTAGATTGTGCATTGATTCCTGACTTTCACTAGATTGTGCATTGATTCCTCACTTTCACTGGGTTGTGCATAGATTCCAGACTTTCAGTGGATTGTGCATAGATTCCAGACTTTCACTGGATTGTGCATAGATTCCTGACTTTCACTGGATTGTGCATAGATTCCAGACATTCACTGGATTGTGCATAGATTCAAGACATTCACTAGATTGCGCATTGATTCCTGACTTTCACTAGATTGTGCATTGATTCCTGAATTTCACTGGATTGTGCACAGATTCCTGACTTTCACTGGATTGTGCATAGATTCCTGACTTTCACTGGATTGTGCATAGATTCCAGTCTTTCACTGGATTGTGCATAGATTCCAGACTTTCACTGGATTGTGCATAGATTCCAGACTTTCACTGGATTGTGCATTGATTCCAGACATTCAATGGATTGTGCATAGATTCCAGACTTTCATGGGATTTTGCATTGATTCCAGACTTTCACTGGATTGTGCATTGATTCCTGACTTTCACTGGATTGTGCATAGATTCCAGACTTTCACTGGATTGTGCATTGATTCCTAACTTTCACTAGAGTGTGCATAGGTTCCAGAATTTCACTGGTTTGTGCATTGATTCCAGACTTTCACTGGATTGTGCATTGATTCCTGACTTTCACTGGATTGTGCATAGATTCCCGACTTTCAATGGATTGTGCATTGATTCCAGACTTTCACTGGATTGTGCATAGATTCCTGACTTTCACTAGACTGTGTATTGATTCATAACTTTCACTGGATTGTGCATAGATTCCAGACTTTCACTGGATTGTGCATAGATTCCAGACATTCACTGGATTGTGCATAGATTCCAGACATTCACTAGATTGTGCATTGATTCCTGACTTTCACTAGATTGTGCATTGATTCCTGACTTTCACGAGATTGTGCATTGATTCCTGACTTTCACTAGAGTGTGCATTGATTCCTGACTTTCACTGGATTGTGTATTGATTCCAGACTTTCACTAGATTGTGCATTGATTGCTGACTTTCACTGGATTGTGCATAGATTCCTGACTTTCACTGGATTGTGCATTGATTCCTGACATTCACTGGATTGTGCATTGATTCCTGACATTCACTAGATTGTGCATAGATTCCTGACATTCACTGGATTGTGCATTGATTCCTGACATTCACTAGATTGTGCATTGATTCCTGACTTTCACTAGATTGTGCATTGATTCCTGACTTTCACTAGAGTGTGCATTGATTCCTGACTTTCACTGGATTGTGTATTGAATCCAGACTTTCACTAGATTGTGCATTGATTCCTGACTTTCACAAGATTGTGCATTGATTCCTGACTTTCACTGGATTGTGCATTGATTCCTGACATTCACTGGATTGTACATAGATTCCTGACATTCACTGGATTGTGCATTGATTCCTGACTTTCACTGGATTGTGCATAGATTCCAGACTTTCACTGGATTGTGCATTGATTCCAGACTTTCAATGGATTGTGCATAGATTCCAGACTTTCACTGGATTGTGCATTGATTCCAGACTTTCACTGGATTGTGCAATGATTCCTGACTTTCACTGGATTGTGCATTGATTCATAACATTCACTGGATTGTGCATAGATTCCAGACTTTCACTGGATTGTGCATAGATTCCAGACATTCACTGGATTGTGCATTGATTCATAACTTTCACTGGGTTGTGCATAGATTCCAGACTTTCAGTGGATTGTGTATTGATTCATAACTTTCACTGGATTGTGCATAGATTCCAGACTTTCACTGGATTGTGCATAGATTCCAGACATTCACTGGATTGTGCATAGATTCCAGACATTCACTAGATTGCGCATTGATTCCTGACTTTCACTAGATTGTGCATTGATTCCTGACTTTCACTAGATTGTGCATTGATTCCTGACTTTCACTAGAATGTGCATTGATTCCTGACTTTCACTGGATTGTGTATAGATTCCAGACTTTCACTAGATTGTGCATTGATTCCTGACTTTCACTAGATTGTGCATTGATTCCTCACTTTCACTGGGTTGTGCATAGATTCCAGACTTTCAGTGGATTGTGCATAGATTCCAGACTTTCACTGGATTGTGCATAGATTCCTGACTTTCACTGGATTGTGCATAGATTCCAGACATTCACTGGATTGTGCATAGATTCAAGACATTCACTAGATTGCGCATAGATTCCTGACTTTCACTAGATTGTGCATTGATTCCTGAATTTCACTGGATTGTGCACAGATTCCTGACTTTCACTGGATTGTGCATAGATTCCTGACTTTCACTGGATTGTGCATAGATTCCAGTCTTTCACTGGATTGTGCATAGATTCCAGACTTTCACTGGATTGTGCATAGATTCCAGACTTTCACTGGATTGTGCATAGATTCCTGACTTTCACTAGACTGTGTATTGATTCATAACTTTCACTGGATAGTGCATAGATTCCAGACTTTCACTGGATTGTGCATAGATTCCAGACATTCACTGGATTGTGCATAGATTCCAGACATTCACTAGATTGTGCATTGATTCCTGACTTTCACTAGATTGTGCATTGATTCCTGACTTTCACTAGATTGTGCATTGATTCCTGACTTTCACTAGAGTGTGCATTGATTCCTGACTTTCACTGGATTGTGTATTGATTCCAGACTTTCACTAGATTGTGCATTGATTCCTGACTTTCACTAGATTGTGCATTGATTCCTGACTTTCACTGGATTGTGCATTGATTCCTGACATTCACTGGATTGTACATAGATTCCTGACATTCACTGGATTGTGCATTGATTCCTGACTTTCACTGGATTGTGCATAGATTCCAGACTTTCACTGGATTGTGCATTGATTCCAGACTTTCAATGGATTGTGCATAGATTCCAGACTTTCACTGGATTGTGCATTGATTCCAGACTTTCACTGGATTGTGCATTGATTCCTGACTTTCACTGGATTGTGCATTGATTCATAACATTCACTGGATTGTGCATAGATTCCAGACTTTCACTGGATTGTGCATAGATTCCAGACATTCACTGGATTGTGCATAGATTCCAGACATTCACTAGATTGTGCATTGATTCATAACTTTCACTGGATTGTGCATTGATTCCTGACTTTCACTGGATTGTGCATAAATTCCAGACTTTCACTGGATTGTGCATAGATTCCTGACTTTCACTAGATTGTGTATTGATTCATAACTTTCACTGGATTGTGCATAGATTTCAGACTTTCACTGGATTGTGCATAGATTCCAGACATTCAGTGGATTGTGCATAGATTCCAGACTTTCACCAGAATGTGCATTGTTTCCTGACTTTCACTGGTTTGTGTATAGATTCCATACTTTCACTAGATTGTGCATTGAATCCTTGATTTCACTAGATTGTGCATTGATTCCTGACTTTCACTGGATTGTGCATAGATTCCTGAATTTCACTGGATTGTGCACAGATTCCTGACTTTCACTGGATTGTGCATTGATTCCTGACATTCACTAGATTGAGCATAGATTCCTGACTTTCACTGGATTGTGCATTGATTCCTGACATTCACTAGATTGTGCATTGATTCCTGACGTTCACTAGATTGTGCATTGATTCCTGACATTCACTAGATTGTGCATTGATTCCGGACTTTCACTGGATTGTGCATAGATTCCTGAATTTCACTGGATTGTGCACAGATTCCTGACTTTCACTGGATTGTGCATTGATTCCTGACATTCACTAGATTGAGTATAGATTCCTGACTTTCACTGGATTGTGCATTGATTCCTGACATTCACTAGATTGTGCATTGATTCCTGACGTTCACTAGATTGTGCATTGATTCCTGACATTCACTAGATTGTGCATTGATTCCGGACTTTCACTGGATTGTGCATACATTCCTGACTTTCACTAGATTGTGCAATGATTCCTGACTTTCACTGGATTGTGCATAGATTCCTGACTTTCACTGGATTGGAATCGATTCCTGACTTTCACTGGATTGTGCATTGATTCCTGACTTTCACTGGATTGTGCATTGATTCCTAACTTTCAATGGATTGTGCATCGATTCCTGAGTTTCACTGGATTGTGCATTGATTCCTGACTTTCAATGGATTGTGCATCGATTCCTGAGTTTCACTGGATTGTGCATTGATCACTGACTTTCACTGGATTGTGCATTGTTTCCTAACATTCGCTGGATTGTACATTGATTCCTGACTTTCACTGGATTGTGCATAGATTCCTGACTTTCACTAGATTGTGCATTGATTCCTGACTTTCACTGGATTGGGAATCGATTCCTGACTTTCACTGGATTGTGCATTGATTCCTGACTTTCACTAGATTGTGCATCGATTCCTGAGTTTCACTGGATTGTGCATTGAATCCTGACTTTCACTAGATTGTGCATAGATTCCTGACTCTCACTGGATTGTGCATAGATTACAGAATTTCACTGGATTGTGCATAGATTCCAGAATTTCACTGGATTGTTCACAGATTCCAGAATTTCTCTGGATTGTGCATAGATTCCAGAATTTCACTGGATTGTGCATAGATTCCAGAATTTCACTGGATTGTGCATTGATTCCAGACTTTCACTGGATTGTGCATTGATTCCAGACATTCAATGGATTGTGCATAGATTCCAGACTTTCATGGGATTTTGCATTGATTCCAGACTTTCACTGGATTGTGCATTGATTCCTGACTTTCACTGGATTGTGCATAGATTCCAGACTTTCACTTGATTGTGCATTGATTCCTAACTTTCACTAGAGTGTGCATAGGTTCCAGAATTTCACTGGTTTGTGCATTGATTCCAGACTTTCACTGGATTGTGCATTGATTCCTGACTTTCACTGGATTGTGCATAGATTCCCGACTTTCAATGGATTGTGCATTGATTCCAGACTTTCACTGGATTGTGCATAGATTCCTGACTTTCACTAGATTGTGTATTGATTCATAACTTTCACTGGATAGTGCATAGATTCCAGACTTTCACTGGATTGTGCATAGATTCCAGACATTCACTGGATTGTGCATAGATTCCAGACATTCACTAGATTGTGCATTGATTCCTGACTTTCACTAGATTGTGCATTGATTCCTGACTTTCACTAGATTGTGCATTGATTCCTGACTTTCACTAGAGTGTGCATTGATTCCTGACTTTCACTGGATTGTGTATTGATTCCAGACTATCACTAGATTGTGCATTGATTCCTGACTTTCACTAGATTGTGCATTGATTCCTGACTTTCACTGGATTGTGCATTGATTCCTGACATTCACTGGATTGTACATAGATTCCTGACATTCACTGGATTGTGCATTGATTCCTGACTTTCACTGGATTGTGCATAGATTCCAGACTTTCACTGGATTGTGCATTGATTCCAGACTTTCAATGGATTGTGCATAGATTCCAGACTTTCACTGGATTGTGCATTGATTCCAGACTTTCACTGGATTGTGCATTGATTCCTGACTTTCACTGGAATGTGCATTGATTCATAACATTAACTGGATTGTGCATAGATTCCAGACTTTCACTGGATTGTGCATAGATTCCAGACATTCACTGGATTGTGCATAGATTCCAGACATTCACTAGATTGTGCATTGATTCATAACTTTCACTAGATTGTGCATTGATTCCTGACTTTCACTGGATTGTGCATAAATTCCAGACTTTCACTGGATTGTGCATAGATTCCTGACTTTCACTAGATTGTTTATTGATTCATAACTTTCACTGGATTGTGCATAGATTTCAGACTTTCACTGGATTGTGCATAGATTCCAGACATTCACTGGATTGTGCATAGATTCCAGAATTTCACCAGAATGTGCATTGTTTCCTGACTTTCACTGGTTTGTGTATAGATTCCATACTTTCACTAGATTGTGCATTGAATCCTTGATTTCACTAGATTGTGCATTGATTCCTGACTTTCACTGGATTGTGCATAGATTCCTGAATTTCACTGGATTGTGCACAGATTCCTGACTTTCACTGGATTGTGCATTGATTCCTGACATTCACTAGATTGAGCATAGATTCCTGACTTTCACTGGATTGTGCATTGATTCCTGACATTTACTAGATTGTGCATTGATTCCTGACGTTCACTAGATTGTGCATTGATTCCTGACATTCACTAGATTGTGCATTGATTCCGGACTTTCACTGGATTGTGCATAGATTCCTGACTTTCACTAGATTGTGCAATGATTCCTGACTTTCACTGGATTGTGCATAGATTCCTGACTTTCACTGGATTGGGAATCGATTCCTGACTTTCACTGGATTGTGCATTGATTCCTGACTTTCACTGGATTGTGCATTGATTCCTAACTTTCAATGGATTGTGCATCGATTCCTGAGTTTCACTGGATTGTGCATTGATTCCTGACTTTCACTGGATTGTGCATCGATTCCTGAGTTTCACTGGATTGTGCATTGATTACTGACTTTCACTGGATTGTGCATTGTTTCCTAACATTCGCTGGATTGTACATTGATTCCTGACTTTCACTGGATTGTGCATAGATTCCTGACTTTCACTAGATTGTGCAATGATTCCTGACTTTCACTGGATTGTGCATAGATTCCTGACTTTCACTAGATTGTGCATTGATTCCTGACTTTCACTGGATTGGGAATCGATTCCTGACTTTCACTGGATTGTGCATTGATTCCTGACTTTCACTGGATTGTGCATTGATTCCTAACTTTCACTGGATTGTGCATCGATTCCTGAGTTTCACTGGATTGTGCATTTATTCCTGACTTTCACTAGATTGTGCATCGATTCCTGAGTTTCACTGGATTGTGCATTGAATCCTGACTTTCACTAGATTGTGCATAGATTCCTGACTCTCACTGGATTGTGCATAGATTACAGAATTTCACTGGATTGTGCATAGATTCCAGAATTTCACTGGATTGTTCACAGATTCCAGAATTTCTCTGGATTGTGCATAGATTCCAGAATTTCACTGGATTGTGCATAGATTCCAGAATTTCACTGGATTGTGCATTGATTCCAGACTTTCACTGGATTGTGCATTGATTCCAGACATTCAATGGATTGTGCATAGATTCCAGACTTTCATGGGATTTTGCATTGATTCCAGACTTTCACTGGATTGTGCATTGATTCCTGACTTTCACTGGATTGTGCATAGATTCCAGACTTTCACTGGATTGTGCATTGATTCCTAACTTTCACTAGAGTGTGCATAGGTTCCAGAATTTCACTGGTTTGTGCATTGATTCCAGACTTTCACTGGATTGTGCATTGATTCCTGACTTTCACTGGATTGTGCATAGATTCCCGACTTTCAATGGATTGTGCATTGATTCCAAACTTTCACTGGATTGTGCATTGATTCCAGAATTTCACTAGAGTGTGCATTGATTCCTGACTTTCACTGGATTGTGCATAGATTCCCGACTTTCAATGGATTGTGCATTGATTCCTAACTTTCACTGGATTGTGCATCGATTCCTGAGTTTCACTGGATTGTGCATTGATTCCTGACTTTCACTAGATTGTGCATCGATTCCTGAGTTTCACTGGATTGTGCATTGATTCCTGACTTTCACTAGATTGTGCATAGATTCCTGACTCTCACTGGATTGTGCATAGATTACAGAATTTCACTGGATTGTGCATAGATTCCAGAATTTCACTGGATTGTTCACAGATTCCAGAATTTCACTGGATTGTGCATAGATTCCAGAATTTCACTGGATTGTGCATAGATTCCAGAATTTCACTGGATTGTGCATTGATTCCAGACTTTCACTGGATTGTGCATTGATTCCAGACATTCAATGGATTGTGCATAGATTCCAGACTTTCATGGGATTTTGCATTGATTCCAGACTTTCACTGGATTGTGCATTGATTCCTGACTTTCACTGGATTGTGCATAGATTCCAGACTTTCACTGGATTGTGCATTGATTCCTAACTTTCACTAGAGTGTGCATAGGTTCCAGAATTTCACTGGTTTGTGCATTGATTCCAGACTTTCACTGGATTGTGCATTGATTCCTGACTTTCACTGGATTGTGCATAGATTCCGACTTTCAATGGATTGTGCATTGATTCCAGACTTTCACTGGATTGTGCATAGATTCCTGACTTTCACTAGACTGTGTATTGATTCATAACTTTCACTGGATAGTGCATAGATTCCAGACTTTCACTGGATTGTGCATAGATTCCAGACATTCACTGGATTGTGCATAGATTCCAGACATTCACTAGATTGTGCATTGATTCCTGACTTTCACTAGATTGTGCATTGATTCCTGACTTTCACGAGATTGTGCATTGATTCCTGACTTTCACTAGAGTGTGCATTGATTCCTGACTTTCACTGGATTGTGTATTGATTCCAGACTTTCACTAGATTGTGCATTGATTCCTGACTTTCACTAGATTGTGCATTGATTCCTGACTTTCACTGGATTGTGCATTGATTCCTGACATTCACTGGATTGTACATAGATTCCTGACATTCACTGGATTGTGCATTGATTCCTGACTTTCACTGGATTGTGCATAGATTCCAGACTTTCACTGGATTGTGCATTGATTCCAGACTTTCACTGGATTGTGCATAGATTCCAGACTTTCACTGGATTGTGCATTGATTCCAGACTTTCACTGGATTGTGCATTGATTCCTGACTTTCACTGGAATGTGCATTGATTCATAACATTAACTGGATTGTGCATAGATTCCAGACTTTCACTGGATTGTGCATAGATTCCAGACTTTCACTGGATTGTGCATAGATTCCAGACATTCACTAGATTGTGCATTGATTCATACTTTCACTAGATTGTGCATTGATTCCTGACTTTCACTGGATTGTGCATAAATTCCAGACTTTCACTGGATTGTGCATAGATTCCTGACTTTCACTAGATTGTGTATTGATTCATAACTTTCACTGGATTGTGCATAGATTTCAGACTTTCACTGGATTGTGCATAGATTCCAGACATTCACTGGATTGTGCATAGATTCCAGACTTTCACCAGAATGTGCATTGTTTCCTGACTTTCACTGGTTTGTGTATAGATTCCATACTTTCACTAGATTGTGCATTGAATCCTTGATTTCACTAGATTGAGCACAGATTCCTGACTTTCACTGGATTGTGCATTGATTCCTGACATTCACTAGATTGAGCATAGATTCCTGACTTTCACTGGATTGTGCATTGATTCCTGACATTTACTAGATTGTGCATTGATTCCTGACGTTCACTAGATTGTGCATTGATTCCTGACATTCACTAGATTGTGCATTGATTCCGGACTTTCACTGGATTGTGCATACATTCCTGACTTTCACTAGATTGTGCAATGATTCCTGACTTTCACTGGATTGTGCATAGATTCCTGACTTTCACTGGATTGGGAATCGATTCCTGACTTTCACTGGATTGTGCATTGATTCCTGACTTTCACTGGATTGTGCATTGATTCCTAACTTTCAATGGATTGTGCATCGATTCCTGAGTTTCACTGGATTGTGCATTGATTCCTGACTTTCAATGGATTGTGCATCGATTCCTGAGTTTCACTGGATTGTGCATTGATTACTGACTTTCACTGGATTGTGCATTGTTTCCTAACATTCGCTGGATTGTACATTGATTCCTGACTTTCACTGGATTGTGCATAGATTCCTGACTTTCACTAGATTGTGCAATGATTCCTGACTTTCACTGGATTGTGCATAGATTCCTGACTTTCACTAGATTGTGCATTGATTCCTGACTTTCACTGGATTGGGAATCGATTCCTGACTTTCACTGGATTGTGCATTGATTCCTGACTTTCACTGGATTGTGCATTGATTCCTAACTTTCACTGGATTGTGCATCGATTCCTGAGTTTCACTGGATTGTGCATTGATTCCTGACTTTCACTAGATTGTGCATCGATTCCTGAGTTTCACTGGATTGTGCATTGAATCCTGACTTTCACTAGATTGTGCATAGATTCCTGACTCTCACTGGATTGTGCATAGATTACAGAATTTCACTGGATTGTGCATAGATTCCAGAATTTCACTGGATTGTTCAGATTCCAGAATTTCTCTGGATTGTGCATAGATTCCAGAATTTCACTGGATTGTGCATAGATTCCAGAATTTCACTGGATTGTGCATTGATTCCAGACTTTCACTGGATTGTGCATTGATTCCAGACATTCAATGGATTGTGCATAGATTCCAGACTTTCAAGGGATTTTGCATTGATTCCAGACTTTCACTGGATTGTGCATTGATTCCTGACTTTCACTGGATTGTGCATAGATTCCAGACTTTCACTGGATTGTGCATTGATTCCTAACTTTCACTAGAGTGTGCATAGGTTCCAGAATTTCACTGGTTTGTGCATTGATTCCAGACTTTCACTGGATTGTGCATTGATTCCTGACTTTCACTGGATTGTGCATAGATTCCCGACTTTCAATGGATTGTGCATTGATTCCAAACTTTCACTGGATTGTGCATTGATTCCAGAATTTCACTAGAGTGTGCATAGATTCCAGAATTTCACTGGATTGTGCATAGATTCCAGACTTTCACTAGAGTGTGCATAGATTCCTGACTTTCACTAGAGTGTGCATAGATTCCAGAATTTCAATGGATTGTGCATTGATTCCAGACTTTCAATGGATTGTGCAGATTCCAAACTTTCACTGGATTGTGCATTGATTCCAGAATTTCACTAGAGTGTGCATAGATTCCAGACTTTCACTGGATTGTGCATTGATTCCAGACTTTCACTGGAGTGTGCATAGATTCCAGACTTTCACTGGATTGTGCATAGATTCCTGACATTCACTAGATTGTGCATTGATTCCTGACATTCACTGGATTGTGCATTGATTCCTAACTTTCACTGGATTGTGCATTGATTCCAGACTTTCACTGGATTGTGCATTGATTCCTGACTTTCACTGGATTGTGCATTGATTCCAGACTTTCACTAGACTGTGCATAGATTCCAGAATTTCACTGGATTGTGCATAGATTCCAGACTTTCAATAGAGTGTGCATAGATTCATAGACTGTGAATCGATTCCTGACATTCACTAGATTGTGCATTGATTCCTGAAATTCATTTGATTGTGCATAGATTCCTGACTTTCACTGGATTGTGCATAGATTCCTGACATTCACTAGATTGTGCATTGATTCCTGACATTCACTGGATTGTGCATTGATTCCTGACATTCACTAGATTGTGCATAGATTCCTGACATTCACTAGATTGTGCATTGATTCCAGACTTTCGCTAGATTGTGCATAGATTCCTGACTTTCACTGGATTGTGCATTGATTCCTGACTTTCATTGGATTGAGCATAGATTCCTGACTTTCACTGGATTGTGCATTGATTCCTGACATTCACTAGATTGAGCATAGATTCCTGACTTTCACTGGATTGTGCATTGATTCCTGACATTCACTAGATTGTGCATTGATTCCTGACATTCACTAGATTGTGCATTGATTCCTGATGTTCACTAGATTGTGCATTGATTCCTGACTTTCACTGGATTGTGCATAGATTCCTGACTTTCACTAGATTGTGCATTGATTCCTGACTTTCACTGGATTGTGAATCGATTCCTGACTTTCACTGGATTGTGCATTGATTCCTGACTTTCACTGGATTGTGCATTGATTCCTAACTTTCACTGGATTGTGCATCGATTCCTGAGTTTCACTGGATTGTGCATTGATTCCTGACTTTCACTAGATTGTGCATCGATTCCTGAGTTTCACTGGATTGTGCACTGATTCCTGACTTTCACTGGATTGTGCATTGTTTCCTAACATTCGCTGGATTGTGCATTGATTCCTGACTTTCACTGGATTGTGCATAGATTCCTGACTTTCAGTGGATTGGCCATAGATTACAGAATTTCACTGGATTGTTCATAGATTCCAGAATTTCTCTGGATTGTGCATAGATTCCAGAATTTCACTGGATTGTGCATTGATTCCTAACTTTCACTGGATTGTGCATTGATTCCAGACTTTCAATGGATTGTGCATAGATTCCAGACTTTCATTGGATTGTGCATTGATTCCAGACTTTCACTGGATTGTGCATTGATTCCAGACTTTCACTGGATTGTGCATTGATTCCAGACTTTCACGGGATTGTGCATTGATTCCAGACTTTCACTGGATTGTGCATTGATTCCTGACTTTCACTGGATTGTGCATAGATTCCAG
Source organism: Squalus acanthias (assembly GCA_030390025.1). Lineage (NCBI taxonomy): Eukaryota > Metazoa > Chordata > Chondrichthyes > Squaliformes > Squalidae > Squalus > Squalus acanthias. Next base: position 97,453,101 of record CM059427.1, on the reverse strand, counting down.
ACTTTCACTAGAGTGTGCATAGATTCCAGAATTTCACTGGATTGTGCATAGATTCCTGACTTTCACTAGATTGTGCATTGATTCCTGACTTTCACTGGATTGTGAATCGATTCCTGACTTTCACTGGATTGTGCATTGATTCCTGACTTTCACTGGATTGTGCATTGATTCCTAACTTTCACTGGATTGTGCATCGATTCCTGAGTTTCACTGGATTGTGCATTGATTCCTGACTTTCACTAGATTGTGCATCGATTCCTGAGTTTCACTGGATTGTGCATTGATTCCTGACTTTCACTGGATTGTGCATTGTTTCCTAACATTCGCTGGATTGTGCATTGATTCCTGATTTTCACTGGATTGTGCATAGATTCCTGACTTTCACTGGATTGGGCATAGATTACAGAATTTCACTGGATTGTTCATAGATTCCAGAATTTCTCTGGATTGTGCATAGATTCCAGAATTTCACTGGATTGTGCATTGATTCCTAACTTTCACTGGATTGTGCATTGATTCCAGACTTTCAATGGATTGTGCATAGATTCCAGACTTTCATTGGATTGTGCATTGATTCCAGACTTTCACTGGATTGTGCATTGATTCCAGACTTTCACTGGATTGTGCATTGATTCCAGACATTCAATGGATTGTTCATAGATTCCAGACTTTCACGGGATTGTGCATTGATTCCAGACTTTCACTGGATTGTGCATTGATTCCTAACTTTCACTAGAGTGTGCATAGATTCCAGAATTTCACTGGATTGTGCATTGATTCCTGACTTTCACTAGAGTGTGCATAGATTCCAGAATTTCACTGGATTGTGCATAGATTCCAGACTTACACTGGATTGTGCATCGATTCCAGACTTTCACTGGATTGTGCATTGATTCCTGACTTTCACTGGATTGTGAATCGATTCCTGACATTCACTAGGTTGTGCATAGATTCCTGACATTCACTAGATTGTGCATTGATTCCTGACATTCATTAGATTGTGCATTGATTCCTGACATTCACTAGATTGTGCATTGATTCCTGAGTTTCACTGGATTGTGCATAGATTCCTGACTTTCACTAGATTGTGCATTGATTCCTGACTTTCACTGGATTGTGCATAGATTCCTGACTTTCACTAGATTGTGCATTGATTACTGACTTTCACTGGATTGTGCATTGATTCCTGACTTTCACTGGATTGTGCATAGATTCCTGACTTTCACTAGATTGTGCATTGAATCCTGACTTTCACTGGATTGTGCATAGATTCCTGACTTTCACTAGATTGTGCATTGATTACTGACTTTCACTGGATTGTGCATTGATTCCTGACTTTCACTGGATTGTGCATTGATTACTGACTTTCACTGGATTGTGCATTGATTCCTGACTTTCACTGGATTGTGCATAGATTCCTGACTTTCACTAGATTGTGCATTGATTCCTGACTTTCACTGGATTGTGCATTGATTCCTGACTTTCACTGGATTGTGCATTGATTCCTGACTTTCACTGGATTGTGCATTGATTCCTAACTTTCACTGGATTGTGCATCGATTCATGACTTTCACTAGATTGTGCATAGATTCCTGACTTTCACTAGATTGTGCACTGATTCCTGACCTTCACTGGATTGTGCACAGATTCCTGACTTTCACTGGATTGTGCATTGATTCCTGACATTCACTAGATTGTGCACTGATTCCTGACCTTCACTGGATTGTGAATCGATCCTGACTTTCACTGGATTGTGCATTGATTCCTGACTTTCACTGGATTGTGCATTGATTCCTAACTTTCACTGGATTGTGCATCGATTCCTGAGTTTCACTGGATTGTGCATTGATTCCTGACTTTCACTAGATTGTGCATCGATTCCTGAGTTTCACTGGATTGTGCATTGATTCCTGACTTTCACTGGATTGTGCATTGTTTCCTAACATTCGCTGGATTGTGCATTGATTCCTGACTTTCACTGGATTGTGCATAGATTCCTGACTTTCACTGGATTGGGCATAGATTACAGAATTTCACTGGATTGTTCATAGATTCCAGAATTTCTCTGGATTGTGCATAGATTCCAGAATTTCACTGGATTGTGCATTGATTCCTAACTTTCACTGGATTGTGCATTGATTCCAGACTTTCAATGGATTGTGCATAGATTCCAGACTTTCATTGGATTGTGCATTGATTCCAGACTTTCACTGGATTGTGCATTGATTCCAGACTTTCACTGAATTGTGCATTGATTCCAGACATTCAATGGATTGTTCATAGATTCCAGACTTTCACGGGATTGTGCATTGATTCCAGACTTTCACTGGATTGTGCATTGATTCCTGACTTTCACTGGATTGTGCATAGATTCCAGACTTTCACTAGAGTGTGCATAGATTCCAGAATTTCACTGGATTGTGCATGGATTCCAGACTTACACTGGATTGTGCATAGATTCCAGACTTTCACTGGATTGTGCATTGATTCCTGACTTTCACTAGATTGTGCATTGATTCCTGATGTTCACTAGATTGTGCATTGATTCCTGACTTTCACTGGATTGTGAATCGATTCCTGACTTTCACTGGATTGTGCATTGATTCCTGACTTTCACTGGATTGTGCATTGATTCCTAACTTTCACTGGATTGTGCATCGATTCCTGAGTTTCACTGGATTGTGCATTGATTCCTGACTTTCACTAGATTGTGCATCGATTCCTGAGTTTCACTGGATTGTGCATTGATTCCTGACTTTCACTGGATTGTGCATTGTTTCCTAACATTCGCTGGATTGTGCATTGATTCCTGACTTTCACTGGATTGTGCATAGATTCCTGACTTTCACTGGATTGGGCATAGATTACAGAATTTCACTGGATTGTTCATAGATTCCAGAATTTCTCTGGATTGTGCATAGATTCCAGAATTTCACTGGATTGTGCATTGATTCCTAACTTTCACTGGATTGTGCATTGATTCCAGACTTTCAATGGATTGTGCATAGATTCCAGACTTTCATTGGATTGTGCATTGATTCCAGACTTTCACTGGATTGTGCATTGATTCCAGACTTTCGCTGGATTGTGCATTGATTCCAGACTTTCACTGGATTGTGCATTGATTCCAGACATTCAATGGATTGTTCATAGATTCCAGACTTTCACGGGATTGTGCATTGATTCCAGACTTTCACTGGATTGTGCATTGATTCCTGACTTTCACTGGATTGTGCATAGATTCCAGACTTTCACTAGAGTGTGCATAGATTCCAGAATTTCACTGGATTGTGCATAGATTCCAGACTTACACTGGATTGTGCATAGATTCCAGACTTTCACTGGATTGTGCATTGATTCCTGACTTTCACTAGATTGTGCATTGATTCCTGATGTTCACTAGATTGTGCATTGATTCCTGACTTTCACTGGATTGTGCATAGATTCCTGACTTTCACTAGATTGTGCATTGATTCCTGACTTTCACTGGATTGTGAATCGATTCCTGACTTTCACTGGATTGTGCATTGATTCCTGACTTTCACTGGATTGTGCATTGATTCCTAACTTTCACTGGATTGCGCATCGATTCCTGAGTTTCACTGGATTGTGCATTGATTCCTGACTTTCACTAGATTGTGCATCGATTCCTGAGTTTCACTGGATTGTGCATTGATTCCTGACTTTCACTGGATTGTGCATTGTTTCCTAACATTCGCTGGATTGTGCATTGATTCCTGACTTTCACTGGATTGTGCATAGATTCCTGACTTTCACTGGATTGGGCATAGATTACAGAATTTCACTGGATTGTTCATAGATTCCAGAATTTCTCTGGATTGTGCATAGATTCCAGAATTTCACTGGATTGTGCATTGATTCCTAACTTACACTGGATTGTGCATTGATTCCAGACTTTCAATGGATTGTGCATAGATTCCAGACTTTCATTGGATTGTGCATTGATTCCAGACTTTCACTGGATTGTGCATTGATTCCAGACTTTCACTGGATTGTGCATTGATTCCAGACATTCAATGGATTGTTCATAGATTCCAGACTTTCACGGGATTGTGCATTGATTCCAGACTTTCACTGGATTGTGCATTGATTCCTAAATTTCACTAGAGTGTGCATACATTCCAGAATTTCACTGGATTGTGCATTGATTCCTGACTTTCACTAGAGTGTGCATAGATTCCAGAATTTCACTGGATTGTGCATAGATTCCAGACTGACACTGGATTGTGCATAGATTCCAGACTTTCACTGGATTGTGCATTGATTCCTGACTTTCACTGGATTGTGAATCGATTCCTGACATTCACTAGGTTGTGCATAGATTCCTGACATTCACTAGATTGTGCATTGATTCCTGACATTCATTAGATTGTGCATTGGTTCTTGACATTCACTAGATTGTGAATTGATTCCTGAGTTTCACTGGATTGTGCATAGATTCCTGACTTTCACTAGATTGTGCATTGATTCCTGACTTTCACTGGATTGTGCATAGATTCCTGACTTTCACTAGATTGTGCATTGATTACTGACTTTCACTGGATTGTGCATTGATTCCTGACTTTCACTGGATTGTGCATAGATTCCTGACTTTCACTAGATTGTGCATTGAATCCTGACTTTCACTGGATTGTGCATAGATTCCTGACTTTCACTAGATTGTGCATTGATTACTGACTTTCACTGGATTGTGCATTGATTCCTGACTTTTACTGGATTGTGCATTGATTCCTGACTTTCTCTGGATTGTGCATTGATTCCAGACTTGCACTAGATTGTGCATAGATTCATGAATTTCACTAGATTGTGCATAGATTCCTGACTTTCACTAGATTGTGCACTGATTCCTGACCTTCACTGGATTGTGCACAGACTCCTGACTTTCACTGGATTGTGCATTGATTCCTGACATTCACTAGATTGTGCATTGATTCCTGACATTCACTGGATTGTGCATAGATTCCTGACATTCACTAGATTGTGCATAGATTCCTGACTTTCACTAGATTGTGCATTGATTCCTGACCTTCACTGGACTGTGCACAGACTCCTGACTTTCACTGGATTGTGCATTGATTCCTGACATTCACTAGATTGTGCATTGATTCCTGACATTCACTGGATTGTGCATAGATTCCTGACATTCACTAGATTGTGCATTGATTCCTGACATTCACTGGATTGTGCATTGATTCCTGACATTCACTGGATTGTGCATAGATTCCTGACATTCACTAGATTGTGCATAGATTCCTGACTTTCACTGGATTGTGCATAGATTCCTGACATTCACTAGATTGTGCATTGATTCCTGACATTCATTAGATTGTGCATTAATTCCTGACATTCACTGGATTGTGCATAGATTCCTGACATTCACTAGATTGTGCATTGATTCCTGACTTTCACTGGATTGTGCATTCATTCCTGACTTTCACTGGATTGTGCATTGATTCCTAACATTCGCTGGATTGTACATTGATTCCTGACTTTCACTGGATTGTGCATAGATTCCAGACTTTCACGGGATTGTGCATTGATTCCAGACTTTCACTGGATTGTGCATTGATTCCTAACTTTCACTAGAGTGTGCATAGATTCCAGAATTTCACTGGATTGTGCATTGATTCCTGACTTTCACTAGAGTGTGCATAGATTCCAGAATTTCACTGGATTGTGCATAGATTCCAGACTGACACTGGATTGTGCATAGATTCCAGACTTTCACTGGATTGTGCATTGATTCCTGACTTTCACTGGATTGTGAATCGATTCCTGACATTCACTAGGTTGTGCATAGATTCCTGACATTCACTAGATTGTGCATTGATTCCTGACATTCATTAGATTGTGCATTGGTTCCTGACATTCACTAGATTGTGACTTGATTCCTGAGTTTCACTGGATTGTGCATAGATTCCTGACTTTCACTAGATTGTGCATTGATTCCTGACTTTCACTGGATTGTGCATAGATTCCTGACTTTCACTAGATTGTGCATTGATTACTGACTTTCACTGGATTGTGCATTGATTCCTGACTTTCACTGGATTGTGCATAGATTCCTGACTTTCACTAGATTGTGCATTGAATCCTGACTTTCACTGGATTGTGCATAGATTCCTGACTTTCACTAGATTGTGCATTGATTACTGACTTTCACTGGATTGTGCATTGATTCCTGACTTTTACTGGATTGTGCATTGATTCCTGACTTTCTCTGGATTGTGCATTGATTCCAGACTTGCACTAGATTGTGCATAGATTCATGACTTTCACTAGATTGTGCATAGATTCCTGACTTTCACTAGATTGTGCACTGATTCCTGACCTTCACTGGATTGTGCACAGACTCCTGACTTTCACTGGATTGTGCATTGATTCCTGACATTCACTAGATTGTGCATTGATTCCTGACATTCACTGGATTGTGCATAGATTCCTGACATTCACTAGATTGTGCATAGATTCCTGACTTTCACTAGATTGTGCATTGATTCCTGACCTTCACTGGATTGTGCACAGACTCCTGACTTTCACTGGATTGTGCATTGATTCCTGACATTCACTAGATTGTGCATTGATTCCTGACATTCACTGGATTGTGCATAGATTCCTGACATTCACTAGATTGTGCATTGATTCCTGACATTCACTGGATTGTGCATTGATTCCTGACATTCACTGGATTGTGCATAGATTCCTGACATTCACTAGATTGTGCATAGATTCCTGACTTTCACTGGATTGTGCATAGATTCCTGACATTCACTAGATTGTGCATTGATTCCTGACATTCATTAGATTGTGCATTGATTCCTGACATTCACTGGATTGTGCATAGATTCCTGACATTCACTAGATTGTGCATTGATTCCAGACTTTCGCTAGATTGTGCATTGATTCCTGACTTTCACTGGATTGTGCATTGATTCCTGACTTTCACTGGATTGTGCATTGATTCCTAACATTCGCTGGATTGTACATTGATTCCTGACTTTCACTGGATTGTGCATAGATTCCTGACTTTCACTGGATTGTGCATAGATTCCAGAATTTCACTGGATTGTGCATAGATTCCAGAATTTCACTGGATTGTTCATAGATTCCAGAATTTCTCTGGATTGTGCATAGATTCCAGACTTTCACTGGATTGTGCATTGATTCCAGACATTCAATGGATTGTGCATAGATTCCAGACTTTCATGGGATTGTGCATTGATTCCAAACTTTCACTGGATTGTGCATTGATTCCAGAATTTCACTAGAGTGTGCATAGATTCCAGAATTTCACTGGATTGTGCATAGATTCCAGACTTTCACTAGAGTGTGCATACATTCCTGACTTTCACTAGAGTGGGCATAGATTCCAGAATTTCAATGGATTGTGCATTGATTCCAGACTTTCAATGGATTGTGCAGATTCCAAACTTTCACTGGATTGTGCATTGATTCCAGAATTTCACGAGAGTGTGCATAGATTCCAGACTTTCACTGGATTGTGCATTGATTCCAGACTTTCACTGGATTGTGCATAGATTCCTGACTTTCACTGGATTGTGCATAGATTCCTGACATTCACTAGATTGTGCATTGATTCCTGACATTCACTGGATTGTGCATAGATTCCTGACATTCACTAGATTGTGCATTGATTCCAGACTTTCGCTAGATTGTGCATAGATTCCTGACTTTCACTGGATTGTGCATTGATTCCTGACTTTCATTGGATTGAGCATAGATTCCTGACTTTCACTAGATTGTGCATAGATTCCTGACATTCACTGGATTGTGCATTGATTGCTAACTTTCACTGGATTGTGCATCGATTCCTGAGTTTCACTGGATTGTGCATTGATTCCTGACTTTCACTAGATTGTGCATCGATTCCTGAGTTTCACTGGATTGTGCATTGATTCCTGACTTTCACTGGATTGTGCATTGTTTCCTAACATTCGCTGGATTGTGCATTGATTCCTGACTTTCACTAGATTGTGCATAGATTCCAGACTTTCACTGGATTGTGCATAGATTCCAGACTTTCACTGGATTGTGCATTGATTCCTGACTTTCACTGGATTGTGAATCGATTTCTGACATTCACTAGGTTGTGCATAGATTCCTGACATTCACTAGATTGTGCATTGATTCCTGACTTTTACTGGATTGTGCACAGATTCCTGACATTCACTGGATTGGGCATAGATTACAGAATTTCACTGGATTGTTCATAGATTCCAGAATTTCTCTGGATTGTGCATAGATTCCAGAATTTCACTGGATTGTGCATTGATTCCTAACTTTCATGGGATTGTGCATTGATTCCAGACTTTCAATGGATTGTGCATAGATTCCAGACTTTCATTGGATTGTGCATTGATTCCAGACTTTCACTGGATTGTGCATTGATTCCAGACTTTCACTGGATTGTGCATTGATTCCAGACATTCAATGGATTGTTCATAGATTCCAGACTTTCACGGGATTGTGCATTGATTCCAGACTTTCACTGGATTGTGCATTGATTCCTGACTTTCACTGGATTGTGCATAGATTCCAGACTTTCACTGGATTGTGCATTGATTCCTAACTTTCACTAGAGTGTGCATAGATTCCAGAATTTCACTGGATTGTGCATTGATTCCTGACTTTCACTAGAGTGTGCATAGATTCCAGAATTTCACTGGATTGTGCATAGATTCCAGACTTACACTGGATTGTGCATAGATTCCAGACTTTCACTGGATTGTGCATTGATTCCTGACTTTCACTGGATTATGAATCGATTCCTGACATTCACTAGGTTGTGCATAGATTCCTGACATTCACTAGATTGTGCATTGATTCCTGACATTCATTAGATTGTGCATTGATTCCTGACATTCACTAGATTGTGCATTGATTCCTGAGTTTCACTGGATTGTGCATAGATTCCTGACTTTCACTAGATTGTGCATTGATTCCTGACTTTCACTGGATTGTGCATAGATTCCTGACTTTCACTAGATTGTGCATTGAATCCTGACTTTCACTGGATTGTGCATAGATTCCTGACTTTCAGTAGATTGTGCAATGATTACTGACTTTCACTGGATTGTGCATTGATTCCTGACTTTCACTGGATTGTGCATTGATTACTGACTTTCACTGGATTGTGCATTGATTCCTGACTTTCACTGGATTCTGCATAGATTCCTGACTTTCACTAGATTGTGCATTGAATCCTGACTTTCACTGGATTGTGCATTGATTCCTGACTTTTACTGGATTGTGCATTGATTCCTGACTTTCACTGGATTGTGCATTGATTCCAGACTTGCACTAGATTGTGCATAGATTCATGACTTTCACTAGATTGTGCATTGATTCCAGACTTTCAATGGATTGTGCATAGATTCCAGACTTTCATTGGATTGTGCATTGATTCCAGACTTTCACTGGATTGTGCATTGATTCCAGACTTTCACTGGATTGTGCATTGATTCCAGACATTCAATGGATTGTTCATAGATTCCAGACTTTCACGGGATTGTGCATTGATTCCAGACTTTCACTGGATTGTGCATTGATTCCTGACTTTCACTGGATTGTGCATAGATTCCAGACTTTCACTGGATTGTGCATTGATTCCTAACTTTCACTAGAGTGTGCATAGATTCCAGAATTTCACTGGATTGTGCATTGATTCCTGACTTTCACTAGAGTGTGCATAGATTCCAGAATTTCACTGGATTGTGCATAGATTCCAGACTTACACTGGATTGTGCATAGATTCCAGACTTTCACTGGATTGTGCATTGATTCCTGACTTTCACTGGATTGTGAATCGATTCCTGACATTCACTAGGTTGTGCATAGATTCCTGACATTCACTAGATTGTGCATAGATTCCTGACATTCACTAGATTGTGCATAGATTCCTGACTTTCACTGGATTGTGCATAGATTCCTGACATTCACTAGATTGTGCATTGATTCCTGACATTCATTAGATTGTGCATTAATTCCTGACATTCACTGGATTGTGCATAGATTCCTGACATTCACTAGATTGTGCATTGATTCCTGACTTTCACTGGATTGTGCATTGATTCCTGACTTTCACTGGATTGTGCATTGATTCCTAACATTCGCTGGATTGTACATTGATTCCTGACTTTCACTGGATTGTGCATAGATTCCTGACTTTCACTGGATTGTGCATAGATTCCAGAATTTCACTGGATTGTGCATAGATTCCAGAATTTCACTGGATTGTTCATAGATTCCAGAATTTCTCTGGATTGTGCATAGATTCCAGACTTTCACTGGATTGTGCATTGATTCCAGACATTCAATGGATTGTGCATAGATTCCAGACTTTCATGGGATTGTGCATTGATTCCAAACTTTCACTGGATTGTGCATTGATTCCAGAATTTCACTAGAGTGTGCATAGATTCCAGAATTTCACTGGATTGTGCATAGATTCCAGACTTTCACTAGAGTGTGCATACATTCCTGACTTTCACTAGAGTGGGCATAGATTCCAGAATTTCAATGGATTGTGCATTGATTCCAGACTTTCAATGGATTGTGCAGATTCCAAACTTTCACTGGATTGTGCATTGATTCCAGAATTTCACGAGAGTGTGCATAGATTCCAGACTTTCACTGGATTGTGCATTGATTCCAGACTTTCACTGGATTGTGCATAGATTCCTGACTTTCACTGGATTGTGCATAGATTCCTGACATTCACTAGATTGTGCATTGATTCCTGACATTCACTGGATTGTGCATAGATTCCTGACATTCACTAGATTGTGCATTGATTCCAGACTTTCGCTAGATTGTGCATAGATTCCTGACTTTCACTGGATTGTGCATTGATTCCTGACTTTCATTGGATTGAGCATAGATTCCTGACTTTCACTAGATTGTGCATAGATTCCTGACATTCACTGGATTGAGCATTGATTGCTAACTTTCACTGGATTGTGCATCGATTCCTGAGTTTCACTGGATTGTGCATTGATTCCTGACTTTCACTAGATTGTGCATCGATTCCTGAGTTTCACTGGATTGTGCATTGATTCCTGACTTTCACTGGATTGTGCATTGTTTCCTAACATTCGCTGGATTGTGCATTGATTCCTGACTTTCACTAGATTGTGCATAGATTCCAGACTTTCACTGGATTGTGCATAGATTCCAGATTTTCACTGGATTGTGCATTGATTCCTGACTTTCACTGGATTGTGCATAGATTCCTGACTTTCACTAGATTGTGCATTGAATCCTGACTTTCACTGGATTGTGCATTGATTCCTGACTTTTACTGGATTGTGCATTGATTCCTGACTTTCACTGGATTGTGCATTGATTCCAGACTTGCACTAGATTGTGCATAGATTCATGACTTTCACTAGATTGTGCATTGATTCCAGACTTTCAATGGATTGTGCATAGATTCCAGACTTTCATTGGATTGTGCATTGATAACAGACTTTCACTGGATTGTGCATTGATTCCAGACTTTCACTGGATTGTGCATTGATTCCAGACATTCAATGGATTGTTCATAGATTCCAGACTTTCACGGGATTGTGCATTGATTCCAGACTTTCACTGGATTGTGCATTGATTCCTGACTTTCACTGGATTGTGCATAGATTCCAGACTTTCACTGGATTGTGCATTGATTCCTAACTTTCACTAGAGTGTGCATAGATTCCAGAATTTCACTGGATTGTGCATTGATTCCTGACTTTCACTAGAGTGTGCATAGATTCCTGACTTTTACTGGATTGTGCACAGATTCCTGACATTCACTGGATTGGGCATAGATTACAGAATTTCACTGGATTGTTCATAGATTCCAGAATTTCTCTGGATTGTGCATAGATTCCAGAATTTCACTGGATTGTGCATTGATTCCTAACTTTCATGGGATTGTGCATTGATTCCAGACTTTCAATGGATTGTGCATAGATTCCAGACTTTCATTGGATTGTGCATTGATTCCAGACTTTCACTGGATTGTGCATTGATTCCAGACTTTCACTGGATTGTGCATTGATTCCAGACATTCAATGGATTGTTCATAGATTCCAGACTTTCACGGGATTGTGCATTGATTCCAGACTTTCACTGGATTGTGCATTGATTCCTGACTTTCACTGGATTGTGCATAGATTCCAGACTTTCACTGGATTGTGCATTGATTCCTAACTTTCACTAGAGTGTGCATAGATTCCAGAATTTCACTGGATTGTGCATTGATTCCTGACTTTCACTAGAGTGTGCATAGATTCCAGAATTTCACTGGATTGTGCATAGATTCCAGACTTACACTGGATTGTGCATAGATTCCAGACTTTCACTGGATTGTGCATTGATTCCTGACTTTCACTGGATTATGAATCGATTCCTGACATTCACTAGTTTGTGCATAGATTCCTGACATTCACTAGATTGTGCATTGATTCCTGACATTCATTAGATTGTGCATTGATTCCTGACATTCACTAGATTGTGCATTGATTCCTGAGTTTCACTGGATTGTGCATAGATTCCTGACTTTCACTAGATTGTGCATTGATTCCTGACTTTCACTGGATTGTGCATAGATTCCTGACTTTCACTAGATTGTGCATTGAATCCTGACTTTCACTGGATTGTGCATAGATTCCTGACTTTCAGTAGATTGTGCAATGATTACTGACTTTCACTGGATTGTGCATTGATTCCTGACTTTCACTGGATTGTGCATTGATTACTGACTTTCACTGGATTGTGCATTGATTCCTGACTTTCACTGGATTCTGCATAGATTCCTGACTTTCACTAGATTGTGCATTGAATCCTGACTTTCACTGGATTGTGCATTGATTCCTGACTTTTACTGGATTGTGCATTGATTCCTGACTTTCACTGGATTGTGCATTGATTCCAGACTTGCACTAGATTGTGCATAGATTCATGACTTTCACTAGATTGTGCATTGATTCCAGACTTTCAATGGATTGTGCATAGATTCCAGACTTTCATTGGATTGTGCATTGATTCCAGACTTTCACTGGATTGTGCATTGATTCCAGACTTTCACTGGATTGTGCATTGATTCCAGACATTCAATGGATTGTTCATAGATTCCAGACTTTCACGGGATTGTGCATTGATTCCAGACTTTCACTGGATTGTGCATTGATTCCTGACTTTCACTGGATTGTGCATAGATTCCAGACTTTCACTGGATTGTGCATTGATTCCTAACTTTCACTAGAGTGTGCATAGATTCCAGAATTTCACTGGATTGTGCATTGATTCCTGACTTTCACTAGAGTGTGCATAGATTCCAGAATTTCACTGGATTGTGCATAGATTCCAGACTTACACTGGATTGTGCATAGATTCCAGACTTTCACTGGATTGTGCATTGATTCCTGACTTTCACTGGATTGTGAATCGATTCCTGACATTCACTAGGTTGTGCATAGATTCCTGACATTCACTAGATTGTGCATAGATTCCTGACATTCACTAGATTGTGCATAGATTCCTGACTTTCACTGGATTGTGCATAGATTCCTGACATTCACTAGATTGTGCATTGATTCCTGACATTCATTAGATTGTGCATTAATTCCTGACATTCACTGGATTGTGCATAGATTCCTGACATTCACTAGATTGTGCATTGATTCCAGACTTTCGCTAGATTGTGCATTGATTCCTGACTTTCACTGGATTGTGCATTGATTCCTGACTTTCACTGGATTGTGCATTGATTCCTAACATTCGCTGGATTGTACATTGATTCCTGACTTTCACTGGATTGTGCATAGATTCCTGACTTTCACTGGATTGTGCATAGATTCCAGAATTTCACTGGATTGTGCATAGATTCCAGAATTTCACTGGATTGTTCATAGATTCCAGAATTTCTCTGGATTGTGCATAGATTCCAGACTTTCACTGGATTGTGCATTGATTCCAGACATTCAATGGATTGTGCATAGATTCCAGACTTTCATGGGATTGTGCATTGATTCCAAACTTTCACTGGATTGTGCATTGATTCCAGAATTTCACTAGAGTGTGCATAGATTCCAGAATTTCACTGGATTGTGCATAGATTCCAGACTTTCACTAGAGTGTGCATACATTCCTGACTTTCACTAGAGTGGGCATAGATTCCAGAATTTCAATGGATTGTGCATTGATTCCAGACTTTCAATGGATTGTGCAGATTCCAAACTTTCACTGGATTGTGCATTGATTCCAGAATTTCACGAGAGTGTGCATAGATTCCAGACTTTCACTGGATTGTGCATTGATTCCAGACTTTCACTGGATTGTGCATAGATTCCTGACTTTCACTGGATTGTGCATAGATTCCTGACATTCACTAGATTGTGCATTGATTCCTGACATTCACTGGATTGTGCATAGATTCCTGACATTCACTAGATTGTGCATTGATTCCAGACTTTCGCTAGATTGTGCATAGATTCCTGACTTTCACTGGATTGTGCATTGATTCCTGACTTTCATTGGATTGAGCATAGATTCCTGACTTTCACTAGATGGTGCATAGATTCCTGACATTCACTGGATTGTGCATTGATTGCTAACTTTCACTGGATTGTGCATCGATTCCTGAGTTTCACTGGATTGTGCATTGATTCCTGACTTTCACTGGATTGTGCATCGATTCCTGAGTTTCACTGGATTGTGCATTGATTCCTGACTTTCACTGGATTGTGCATTGTTTCCTAACATTCGCTGGATTGTGCATTGATTCCTGACTTTCACTAGATTGTGCATAGATTCCAGACTTTCACTGGATTGTGCATAGATTCCAGACTTTCACTGGATTGTGCATTGATTCCTGACTTTCACTGGATTGTGAATCGATTTCTGACATTCACTAGGTTGTGCATTGATTCCTGACATTCACTAGATTGTGCATTGATTCCTGACTTTTACTGGATTGTGCACAGATTCCTGACTTTCACTGGATTGGGCATAGATTACAGAATTTCACTGGATTGTTCATAGATTCCAGAATTTCTCTGGATTGTGCATAGATTCCAGAATTTCACTGGATTGTGCATTGATTCCTAACTTTCACTGGATTGTGCATTGATTCCTGACTTTCACTGGATTGTGCATAGATTCCTGACTTTCACTAGATTGTGCATTGAATCCTGACTTTCACTGGATTGTGCATAGATTCCTGACTTTCAGTAGATTGTGCAATGATTACTGACTTTCACTGGATTGTGCATTGATTCCTGACTTTCACTGGATTGTGCATTGATTACTGACTTTCACTGGATTGTGCATTGATTCCTGACTTTCACTGGATTGTGCATAGATTCCTGACTTTCACTAGATTGTGCATTGAATCCTGACTTTCACTGGATTGTGCATTGATTCCTGACTTTTACTGGATTGTGCATTGATTCCTGACTTTCACTGGATTGTGCATTGATTCCAGACTTGCACTAGATTGTGCATAGATTCATGACTTTCACTAGATTGTGCATTGATTCCAGACTTTCAATGGATTGTGCATAGATTCCAGACTTTCATTGGATTGTGCATTGATTCCAGACTTTCACTGGATTGTGCATTGATTCCAGACTTTCACTGGATTGTGCATTGATTCCAGACATTCAATGGATTGTTCATAGATTCCAGACTTTCACGGATTGTGCATTGATTCCAGACTTTCACTGGATTGTGCATTGATTCCTGACTTTCACTGGATTGTGCATAGATTCCAGACTTTCACTGGATTGTGCATTGATTCCTAACTTTCACTAGAGTGTGCATAGATTCCAGAATTTCACTGGATTGTGCATTGATTCCTGACTTTCACTAGAGTGTGCATAGATTCCAGAATTTCACTGGATTGTGCATAGATTCCAGACTTACACTGGATTGTGCATAGATTCCAGACTTTCACTGGATTGTGCATTGATTCCTGACTTTCACTGGATTGTGAATCGATTCCTGACATTCACTAGGTTGTGCATAGATTCCTGACATTCACTAGATTGTGCATTGATTCCTGACATTCATTAGATTGTGCATTGATTCCTGACATTCACTAGATTGTGCATTGATTCCTGAGTTTCACTGGATTGTGCATAGATTCCTGACTTTCACTAGATTGTGCATTGATTCCTGACTTTCACTGGATTGTGCATAGATTCCTGACTTTCACTAGATTGTGCATTGATTACTGACTTTCACTGGATTGTGCATTGATTCCTGACTTTCACTGGATTGTGCATTGATTACTGACTTTCACTGGATTGTGCATTGATTCCTGACTTTCACTGGATTGTGCATAGATTCCTGACTTTCACTAGATTGTGCATTGAATCCTGACTTTCACTGGATTGTGCATTGATTCCTGACTTTTACTGGATTGTGCATTGATTCCTGACTTTCACTGGATTGTGCATTGATTCCAGACTTGCACTAGATTGTGCATAGATTCATGACTTTCACTAGATTGTGCATAGATTCCTGACTTTCACTAGATTGTGCACTGATTCCTGACCTTCACTGGATTGTGCACAGACTCCTGACTTTCACTGGATTGTGCATTGATTCCTGACATTCACTAGATTGTGCATTGATTCCTGACATTCACTGGATTGTGCATAGATTCCTGACATTCACTAGATTGTGCATAGATTCCTGACTTTCACTAGATTGTGCATTGATTCCTGACCTTCACTGGATTGTGCACAGACTCCTGACTTTCACTGGATTGTGCATTGATTCCTGACATTCACTAGATTGTGCATTGATTCCTGACATTCACTGGATTGTGCATTGATTCCAGACTTTCACTGGATTGTGCATTGATTCCAGACTTTCACTGGATTGTGCATTGATTCCTGACTTTCACTGGATTGTGCATAGATTCCAGACTTTCACTGGATTGTGCATTGATTCCAGAATTTCACTAGAGTGTGCATAGATTCCAGAATTTCACTGGATTGTGCATAGATTCCAGACTTTCACTAGAGTGTGCATACATTCCTGACTTTCACTAGAGTGGGCATAGATTCCAGAATTTCAATGGATTGTGCATTGATTCCAGACTTTCAATGGATTGTGCAGATTCCAAACTTTCACTGGATTGTGCATTGATTCCAGAATTTCACTAGAGTGTGCATAGATTCCAGACTTTCACTGGATTGTGCATTGATTCCAGACTTTCACTGGATTGTGCATAGATTCCTGACTTTCACTGGATTGTGCATAGATTCCTGACATTCACTAGATTGTGCATTGATTCCTGACATTCACTGGATTGTGCATAGATTCCTGACATTCACTAGATTGTGCATTGATTCCAGACTTTGCTAGATTGTGCATAGATTCCTGACTTTCACTGGATTGTGCATTGATTCCTGACTTTCATTGGATTGAGCATAGATTCCTGACTTTCACTAGATGGTGCATAGATTCCTGACATTCACTGGATTGTGCATTGATTGCTAACTTTCACTGGATTGTGCATCGATTCCTGAGTTTCACTGGATTGTGCATTGATTCCTGACTTTCACTGGATTGTGCATCGATTCCTGAGTTTCACTGGATTGTGCATTGATTCCTGACTTTCACTGGATTGTGCATTGTTTCCTAACATTCGCTGGATTGTGCATTGATTCCTGACTTTCACTAGATTGTGCATAGATTCCAGACTTTCACTGGATTGTGCATAGATTCCAGACTTTCACTGGATTGTGCATTGATTCCTGACTTTCACTGGATTGTGAATCGATTTCTGACATTCACTAGGTTGTGCATAGATTCCTGACATTCACTAGATTGTGCATTGATTCCTGACTTTTACTGGATTGTGCACAGATTCCTGACTTTCACTGGATTGGGCATAGATTACAGAATTTCACTGGATTGTTCATAGATTCCAGAATTTCTCTGGATTGTGCATAGATTCCAGAATTTCACTGGATTGTGCATTGATTCCTAACTTTCACTGGATTGTGCATTGATTCCAGACTTTCAATGGATTGTGCATAGATTCCAGACTTTCATTGGATTGTGCATTGATTCCAGACTTTCACTGGATTGTGCATTGATTCCAGACTTTCACTGGATTGTGCATTGATTCCAGACATTCAATGGATTGTTCATAGATTCCAGACTTTCACTGGATTGTGCATTGATTCCAGACTTTCACTGGATTGTGCATTGATTCCTGACTTTCACTGGATTGTGCATAGATTCCAGACTTTCACTGGATTGTGCATAGATTCCTGACTTTCACTGGATTGTGCATTGATTCCTGACTTTCACTGGATTGTGCATCGATTCCTGACATTCACTAGGTTGTGCATAGATTCCTGACATTCACTAGATTGTGCATTGATTCCTGACATTCACTAGATTGTGCATTGATTCCTGACATTCACTAGATTGTGCATTGATTCCTGACTTTCACTGGATTGTGCATAGATTCCTGACTTTCACTAGATTGTGCATTGATTCCTGACTTTCACTGGATTGTGCATTGATTCCTGACTTTCACTGGATTGTGCATAGATTCCTGACTTTCACTAGATTGTGCATTGAATCCTGACTTTCACTGGATTGTGCATAGATTCCTGACTTTCACTAGATTGTGCAATGATTCCTGACTTTCACTGGATTGTGCATTGATTCCTGACTTTCACTGGATTGTGCATTGATTACTGACTTTCACTGGATTGTGCATTGATTCCTGACTTTCACTGGATTGTGCATAGATTCCTGACTTTCACTAGATTGTGCATTGAATCCTGACTTTCACTGGATTGTGCATTGATTCCTGACTTTTACTGGATTGTGCATTGATTCCTGACTTTCACTGGATTGTGCATTGATTCCAGACTTGCACTAGATTGTGCATAGATTCATGACTTTCACTAGATTGTGCATTGATTCCAGACTTTCAATGGATTGTGCATAGATTCCAGACTTTCATTGGATTGTGCATTGATTCCAGACTTTCACTGGATTGTGCATTGATTCCAGACTTTCACTGGATTGTGCATTGATTCCAGACATTCAATGGATTGTTCATAGATTCCAGACTTTCACGGGATTGTGCATTGATTCCAGACTTTCACTGGATTGTGCATTGATTCCTGACTTTCACTGGATTGTGCATAGATTCCAGACTTTCACTGGATTGTGCATTGATTCCTAACTTTCACTAGAGTGTGCATAGATTCCAGAATTTCACTGGATTGTGCATTGATTCCTGACTTTCACTAGAGTGTGCATAGATTCCAGAATTTCACTGGATTGTGCATAGATTCCAGACTTACACTGGATTGTGCATAGATTCCAGACTTTCACTGGATTGTGCATTGATTCCTGACTTTCACTGGATTGTGAATCGATTCCTGACATTCACTAGGTTGTGCATAGATTCCTGACATTCACTAGATTGTGCATTGATTCCTGACATTCATTAGATTGTGCATTGATTCCTGACATTCACTAGATTGTGCATTGATTCCTGACTTTCACTGGATTGTGCATTGATTCCTGACTTTTACTGGATTGTGCATAGATTCCTGACTTTCACTAGATTGTGCATTGATTCCTGACTTTCACTGGATTGTGCATAGATTCCTGACTTTCACTAGATTGTGCATTGATTACTGACTTTCACTGGATTGTGCATTGATTCCTGACTTTCACTGGATTGTGCATTGATTACTGACTTTCACTGGATTGTGCATTGATTCCTGACTTTCACTGGATTGTGCATAGATTCCTGACTTTCACTAGATTGTGCATTGAATCCTGACTTTCACTGGATTGTGCATTGATTCCTGACTTTACTGGATTGTGCATTGATTCCTGACTTTCACTGGATTGTGCATTGATTCCAGACTTGCACTAGATTGTGCATAGATTCATGACTTTCACTAGATTGTGCATAGATTCCTGACTTTCACTAGATTGTGCACTGATTCCTGACCTTCACTGGATTGTGCACAGACTCCTGACTTTCATTGGATTGTGCATTGATTCCTGACATTCACTAGATTGTGCATTGATTCCTGACATTCACTGGATTGTGCATAGATTCCTGACATTCACTAGATTGTGCATAGATTCCTGACTTTCACTAGATTGTGCATTGATTCCTGACCTTCACTGGATTGTGCACAGACTCCTGACTTTCACTGGATTGTGCATTGATTCCTGACATTCACTAGATTGTGCATTGATTCCTGACATTCAATGGATTGTGCATTGATTCCAAACTTTCACGGGATTGTGCATTGATTCCAGACTTTCACTGGATTGTGCATTGATTCCTGACTTTCACTGGATTGTGCATAGATTCCAGACTTTCACTGGATTGTGCATTGATTCCTAACTTTCACTAGAGTGTGCATAGATTCCAGAATTTCACTGGATTGTGCATTGATTCCTGACTTTCACTAGAGTGTGCATAGATTCCAGACTTTCACTGGATTGTGCATTGATTCCAGACATTCAATGGATTGTGCATAGATTCCAGACTTTCATGGGATTGTGCATTGATTCCAAACTTTCACTGGATTGTGCATTGATTCCAGAATTTCACTAGAGTGTGCATAGATTCCAGAATTTCACTGGATTGTGCATAGATTCCAGACTTTCACTAGAGTGTGCATACATTCCTGACTTTCACTAGAGTGGGCATAGATTCCAGAATTTCAATGGATTGTGCATTGATTCCAGACTTTCAATGGATTGTGCAGATTCCAAACTTTCACTGGATTGTGCATTGATTCCAGAATTTCACGAGAGTGTGCATAGATTCCAGACTTTCACTGGATTGTGCATTGATTCCAGACTTTCACTGGATTGTGCATAGATTCCTGACTTTCACTGGATTGTGCATAGATTCCTGACATTCACTAGATTGTGCATTGATTCCTGACATTCACTGGATTGTGCATAGATTCCTGACATTCGCTAGATTGTGCATTGATTCCAGACTTTCGCTAGATTGTGCATAGATTCCTGACTTTCACTGGATTGTGCATTGATTCCTGACTTTCATTGGATTGAGCATAGATTCCTGACTTTCACTAGATTGTGCATAGATTCCTGACATTCACTAGATTGTGCATAGATTCCTGACTTTCACTGGATTGTGCATAGATTCCTGACATTCACTAGATTGTGCATTGATTCCTGACATTCATTAGATTGTGCATTAATTCCTGACATTCACTGGATTGTGCATAGATTCCTGACATTCACTAGATTGTGCATTGATTCCAGACTTTCGCTAGATTGTGCATTGATTCCTGACTTTCACTGGATTGTGCATTGATTCCTGACTTTCACTGGATTGTGCATTGATTCCTAACATTCGCTGGATTGTACATTGATTCCTGACTTTCACTGGATTGTGCATAGATTCCTGACTTTCACTGGATTGTGCATAGATTCCAGAATTTCACTGGATTGTGCATAGATTCCAGAATTTCACTGGATTGTTCATAGATTCCAGAATTTCTCTGGATTGTGCATAGATTCCAGACTTTCACTGGATTGTGCATTGATTCCAGACATTCAATGGATTGTGCATAGATTCCAGACTTTCATGGGATTGTGCATTGATTCCAAACTTTCACTGGATTGTGCATTGATTCCAGAATTTCACTAGAGTGTGCATAGATTCCAGAATTTCACTGGATTGTGCATAGATTCCAGACTTTCACTAGAGTGTGCATACATTCCTGACTTTCACTAGAGTGGGCATAGATTCCAGAATTTCAATGGATTGTGCATTGATTCCAGACTTTCAATGGATTGTGCAGATTCCAAACTTTCACTGGATTGTGCATTGATTCCAGAATTTCACGAGAGTGTGCATAGATTCCAGACTTTCACTGGATTGTGCATTGATTCCAGACTTTCACTGGATTGTGCATAGATTCCTGACTTTCACTGGATTGTGCATAGATTCCTGACATTCACTAGATTGTGCATTGATTCCTGACATTCACTGGATTGTGCATAGATTCCTGACATTCACTAGATTGTGCATTGATTCCAGACTTTTGCTAGATTGTGCATAGATTCCTGACTTTCACTGGATTGTGCATTGATTCCTGACTTTCATTGGATTGAGCATAGATTCCTGACTTTCACTAGATTGTGCATAGATTCCTGACATTCACTGGATTGTGCATTGATTGCTAACTTTCACTGGATTGTGCATCGATTCCTGAGTTTCACTGGATTGTGCATTGATTCCTGACTTTCACTAGATTGTGCATCGATTCCTGAGTTTCACTGGATTGTGCATTGATTCCTGACTTTCACTGGATTGTGCATTGTTTCCTAACATTCGCTGGATTGTGCATTGATTCCTGACTTTCACTAGATTGTGCATAGATTCCAGACTTTCACTGGATTGTGCATAGATTCCAGACTTTCACTGGATTGTGCATTGATTCCTGACTTTCACTGGATTGTGAATCGATTTCTGACATTCACTAGGTTGTGCATAGATTCCTGACATTCACTAGATTGTGCATTGATTCCTGACTTTTACTGGATTGTGCACAGATTCCTGACTTTCACTGGATTGGGCATAGATTACAGAATTTCACTGGATTGTTCATAGATTCCAGAATTTCTCTGGATTGTGCATAGATTCCAGAATTTCACTGGATTGTGCATTGATTCCTAACTTTCACTGGATTGTGCATTGATTCCAGACTTTCACTGGATTGTGCATAGATTCCAGACTTTCATTGGATTGTGCATTGATTCCAGACTTTCACTGGATTGTGCATTGATTCCAGACTTTCACTGGATTGTGCATTGATTCCAGACATTCAATGGATTGTTCATAGATTCCAGACTTTCACGGGATTGTGCATTGATTCCAGACTTTCACTGGATTGTGCATTGATTCCTGACTTTCACTGGATTGTGCATAGATTCCAGACTTTCACTGGATTGTGCATAGATTCCAGACTTTCACTGGATTGTGCATTGATTCCTGACTTTCACTGGATTATGAATCGATTCCTGACATTCACTAGGTTGTGCATAGATTCCTGACATTCACTAGATTGTGCATTGATTCCTGACATTCATTAGATTGTGCATTGATTCCTGACATTCACTAGATTGTGCATTGATTCCTGAGTTTCACTGGATTGTGCATAGATTCCTGACTTTCACTAGATTGTGCATTGATTCCTGACTTTCACTGGATTGTGCATAGATTCCTGACTTTCACTAGATTGTGCATTGAATCCTGACTTTCACTGGATTGTGCATAGATTCCTGACTTTCACTAGATTGTGCAATGATTACTGACTTTCACTGGATTGTGCATTGATTCCTGACTTTCACTGGATTGTGCATTGATTCCTGACATTCATTAGATTGTGCATTGATTCCTGACATTCACTGGATTGTGCATAGATTCCTGACATTCACTAGATTGTGCATTGATTCCAGACTTTCGCTAGATTGTGCATTGATTCCTGACTTTCACTGGATTGTGCATTGATTCCTGACTTTCACTGGATTGTGCATTGATTCCAGACTTGCACTAGATTGTGCATAGATTCATGACTTTCACTAGATTGTGCATTGATTCCAGACTTTCAATGGATTGTGCATAGATTCCAGACTTTCATTGGATTGTGCATTGATTCCAGACTTTCACTGGATTGTGCATTGATTCCAGACTTTCACTGGATTGTGCATTGATTCCAGACATTCAATGGATTGTTCATAGATTCCAGACTTTCACGGGATTGTGCATTGATTCCAGACTTTCACTGGATTGTGCATTGATTCCTGACTTTCACTGGATTGTGCATAGATTCCAGACTTTCACTGGATTGTGCATTGATTCCTAACTTTCACTAGAGTGTGCATAGATTCCAGAATTTCACTGGATTGTGCATTGATTCCTGACTTTCACTAGAGTGTGCATAGATTCCAGAATTTCACTGGATTGTGCATAGATTCCAGACTTACACTGGATTGTGCATAGATTCCAGACTTTCACTGGATTGTGCATTGATTCCTGACTTTCACTGGATTGTGAATCGATTCCTGACATTCACTAGGTTGTGCATAGATTCCTGACATTCACTAGATTGTGCATTGATTCCTGACATTCATTAGATTGTGCATTGATTCCTGACATTCACTAGATTGTGCATTGATTCCTGAGTTTCACTGGATTGTGCATAGATTCCTGACTTTCACTAGATTGTGCATTGATTCCTGACTTTCACTGGATTGTGCATAGATTCCTGACTTTCACTAGATTGTGCATTGATTACTGACTTTCACTGGATTGTGCATTGATTCCTGACTTTCACTGGATTGTGCATAGATTCCTGACTTTCACTAGATTGTGCATTGAATCCTGACTTTCACTGGATTGTGCATAGATTCCTGACTTTCACTAGATTGTGCATTGATTACTGACTTTCACTGGATTGTGCATTGATTCCTGACTTTCACTGGATTGTGCATTGATTACTGACTTTCACTGGATTGTGCATTGATTCCTGACTTTCACTGGATTGTGCATAGATTCCTGACTTTCACTAGATTGTGCATTGAATCCTGACTTTCACTGGATTGTGCATTGATTCCTGACTTTTACTGGATTGTGCATTGATTCCTGACTTTCACTGGATTGTGCATTGATTCCAGACTTGCACTAGATTGTGCATAGATTCATGACTTTCACTAGATTGTGCATAGATTCCTGACTTTCACTAGATTGTGCACTGATTCCTGACCTTCACTGGATTGTGCACAGACTCCTGACTTTCATTGGATTGTGCATTGATTCCTGACATTCACTAGATTGTGCATTGATTCCTGACATTCACTGGATTGTGCATAGATTCCTGACATTCACTAGATTGTGCATAGATTCCTGACTTTCACTAGATTGTGCATTGATTCCTGACCTTCACTGGATTGTGCACAGACTCCTGACTTTCACTGGATTGTGCATTGATTCCTGACATTCACTAGATTGTGCATTGATTCCTGACATTCACTGGATTGTGCATAGATTCCTGACATTCACTAGATTGTGCATTGATTCCTGACATTCACTGGATTGTGCATTGATTCCTGACATTCACTGGATTGTGCATAGATTCCTGACATTCACTAGATTGTGCATTGATTCCTACTTTCACTGGAGTGTGCATAGATTCCAGAATTTCACTGGATTGTGCATTGATTCCTGACTTTCACTAGAGTGTGCATAGATTCCAGACATTCACTGGATTGTGCATTGATTCCAGACATTCAATGGATTGTGCATAGATTCCAGACTTTCGATGGATTGTGCATTGATTCCAGACTTTCACTGGATTGTGCATTGATTCCAGAATTTCACTAGAGTGTGCATAGATTCCAGAATTTCACTGGATTGTGCATAGATTCCAGACTTTCACTAGAGTGTGCATACATTCCTGACTTTCACTAGAGTGGGCATAGATTCCAGAATTTCAATGGATTGTGCATTGATTCCAGACTTTCAATGGATTGTGCAGATTCCAAACTTTCACTGGATTGTGCATTGATTCCAGAATTTCACGAGAGTGTGCATAGATTCCAGACTTTCACTGGATTGTGCATTGATTCCAGACTTTCACTGGATTGTGCATAGATTCCTGACTTTCACTGGATTGTGCATAGATTCCTGACATTCACTAGATTGTGCATTGATTCCTGACATTCACTGGATTGTGCATAGATTCCTGACATTCACTAGATTGTGCATTGATTCCAGACTTTCGCTAGATTGTGCATAGATTCCTGACTTTCACTGGATTGTGCATTGATTCCTGACTTTCATTGGATTGAGCATAGATTCCTGACTTTCACTAGATTGTGCATAGATTCCTGACATTCACTGGATTGTGCATTGATTCCTGACTTTCACTGGATTGTGCATCGATTCCTGAGTTTCACTGGATTGTGCATTGATTCCTGACTTTCACTAGATTGTGCATCGATTCCTGAGTTTCACTGGATTGTGCATTGATTCCTGACTTTCACTGGATTGTGCATTGTTTCCTAACATTCGCTGGATTGTGCATTGATTCCTGACTTTCACTAGATTGTGCATAGATTCCAGACTTTCACTGGATTGTGCATAGATTCCAGACTTTCACTGGATTGTGCATTGATTCCTGACTTTCACTGGATTGTGAATCGATTTCTGACATTCACTAGGTTGTGCATAGATTCCTGACATTCACTAGATTGTGCATTGATTCCTGACTTTTACTGGATTGTGCACAGATTCCTGACTTTCACTGGATTGGGCATAGATTACAGAATTTCACTGGATTGTTCATAGATTCCAGAATTTCTCTGGATTGTGCATAGATTCCAGAATTTCACTGGTTTGTGCATTGATTCCTAACTTTCACTGGATTGTGCATTGATTCCAGACTTTCAATGGATTGTGCATAGATTCCAGACTTTCATTGGATTGTGCATTGATTCCAGACTTTCACTGGATTGTGCATTGATTCCAGACTTTCACTGGATTGTGCATTGATTCCAGACATTCAATGGATTGTTCATAGATTCCAGACTTTCACGGGATTGTGCATTGATTCCAGACTTTCACTGGATTGTGCATTGATTCCTGACTTTCACTGGATTGTGCATAGATTCCAGACTTTCACTGGATTGTGCATTGATTCCTAACTTTCACTCGAGTGTGCATAGATTCCAGAATTTCACTGGATTGTGCATTGATTCCTGACTTTCACTAGAGTGTGCATAGATTCCAGAATTTCACTGGATTGTGCATAGATTCCAGACTTACACTGGATTGTGCATAGATTCCAGACTTTCACTGGATTGTGCATTGATTCCTGACTTTCACTGGATTATGAATCGATTCCTGACATTCACTAGGTTGTGCATAGATTCCTGACATTCACTAGATTGTGCATTGATTCCTGACATTCATTAGATTGTGCATTGATTCCTGACATTCACTAGATTGTGCATTGATTCCTGAGTTTCACTGGATTGTGCATAGATTCCTGACTTTCACTAGATTGTGCATTGATTCCTGACTTTCACTGGATTGTGCATAGATTCCTGACTTTCACTAGATTGTGCATTGATTACTGACTTTCACTGGATTGTGCATTGATTCCTGACTTTCACTAGATTGTGCATAGATTCCTGACTTTCACTAGATTGTGCATTGAATCCTGACTTTCACTGGATTGTGCATAGATTCCTGACTTTCAGTAGATTGTGCAATGATTACTGACTTTCACTGGATTGTGCATTGATTCCTGACTTTCACTGGATTGTGCATTGATTACTGACTTTCACTGGAGTATGCATTGATTCCTGACTTTCACTGGATTCTGCATAGATTCCTGACTTTCACTAGATTGTGCATTGAATCCTGACTTTCACTGGATTGTGCATTGATTCCTGACTTTTACTGGATTGTGCATTGATTCCTGACTTTCACTGGATTGTGCATTGATTCCAGACTTGCACTAGATTGTGCATAGATTCATGACTTTCACTAGATTGTGCATTGATTCCAGACTTTCAATGGATTGTGCATAGATTCCAGACTTTCATGGCATTGTGCATTGATTCCAGACTTTCACTGGATTGTGCATTGATTCCAGACTTTCACTGGATTGTGCATTGATTCCAGACATTCAATGGATTGTTCATAGATTCCAGACTTTCACGGGATTGTGCATTGATTCCAGACTTTCACTGGATTGTGCATTGATTCCTGACTTTCACTGGATTGTGCATAGATTCCAGACTTTCACTGGATTGTGCATTGATTCCTAACTTTCACTAGAGTGTGCATAGATTCCAGAATTTCACTGGATTGTGCATTGATTCCTGACTTTCACTAGAGTGTGCATAGATTCCAGAATTTCACTGGATTGTGCATAGATTCCAGACTTACACTGGATTGTGCATAGATTCCAGACTTTCACTGGATTGTGCATTGATTCCTGACTTTCACTGGATTGTGAATCGATTCCTGACATTCACTAGGTTGTGCATAGATTCCTGACATTCACTAGATTGTGCATAGATTCCTGACATTCACTAGATTGTGCATAGATTCCTGACTTTCACTGGATTGTGCATAGATTCCTGACTTTCACTGGATTGTGCATTGATTCCTGACTTTCACCAGATTGTGCATTGATTCCAGACTTTCACTGGATTGTGCTTAGATTCCAGACTTTCAATGGATTGTGCATAGATTCCAGACTTTCAATGGATTGTGCATTGATTGCTGAAATTCACTAGATTGTGCATAGATTCCAGACTTTCACTGGATTGTGCTAGATTCCTGACTTAAGAGATTGTGCCTTGATCCCGAC